>JACXGK010008168.1:0-23172 GCA_016801125.1 Novumbra hubbsi
GAGAAAGACCCGAGGAGAGAGAGGGAGACGGAGAGAAAGACCCGAGGAGAGAGAGGGAGACAGAGAGAAAGAAAGAGAAAAAGAGAGAGAGCAAAAACCTGGCAACAAAGAGAGAAAAAAACTACATTAAAGACTCTGGTCCCAGAGAAGCGTCAGATCACTACACAGTGATGCGACCTTGCTAGCTCACTGTCCGGTCACAGAGACAGGTCACAGAGGCAGGTCACAGAGTCAGGCCAGAGAGGCAGGTCACAGAGACAGGTCACAGATGCAGGTCACAGAGTCAGGCCAGAGAGGCAGGTCACAGAGACAGGTCACAGATGCAGGTCACAGAGACAGGTCAGAGAGGCAGGTCACAGAGTCAGGCCAGAGAGGCAGGTCACAGAGACAGGTCACAGATGCAGGTCACAGAGACAGGTCAGAGAGGCAGGTCACAGAGGCAGGTCACAGAGACATGCCAGAAAGACAGACCCAAGAGACAATTCACAGAGACAGACCACAGAGACACGCAACAGAGACAGGCTACAGAGACATGCTACAGAGACAGGCCACAGAGAAATGCAACAGAGACAGGCTACAGAGACAGACTACAGAGTCAGGCCACAGAGGCAGGCCACAGAGGCAGACGGAAGCCGCCAACTCCAAGCTCACAAAAAAGATTACAAACGGAGCCAGTGATAGAAGAACTAGAGTTTAGCAATGACAGGAACCAAACAAATCATGTCTACCCTCACTGTGTGAAAGCCTTTCCTGGCCAGGGCCTGTGGCCCCAGTGGCCAGACACACCTCTCTCTCTCAGTCAGGCCGAGGCGAAGATCCCCAGAATGCTAACTAGCCGGCAGCGTTGTATCTCAGGCCGCCAGGGCCTTCACCAGGGGTACCCCGCAATTGACACAGTCAGGAGGTGGAAGAAAGAGAAGAACAAAAGTGCATTCACGCCTGAATCGTCTTCTGGACTCACCCATCCCCCTATTAAAACAAGGAAAAAAGGAGGGAACAGAAAAAGAAAAGACATAGAGAGTGAATGGAAGGGAGGGGGAAAAAAGTATTTTCAGAAGGGAATGAATACCACACTGCTGTGAAATAAGGCAAGGTGAATGGCAGCTGACGGTCACAAACGTGGTACTCATCGTTTCATCTTTGCTCTTTTGGTATTTTTATTTGGTTTCATTTTCGTCTTCTGGGGGTGGAGGCACTTGTTTAGCTGGGGTTTAGTGGCACAGGGCATCATGCAGAGCACAGCGGGAACTATTGATTCCCGTTGAGTTCTGCTAGCTGCCGTGGTTGCAGTAAGTCTGTTAGTCAGAGTGTGTGTGTGTGTGTGTGTGTGTGCATCTTTGTCTCTTTCTTCAGTTCTACTTATCATCTCAAAGACAGTCCAATGTTTTTCTATCTTTTAAGTCAGTCTGACCTCTTCTGAAGTTCCACACTACACAGCTGCAACAACCAAGTAAACAAGGCTAAATGCTGCGTATTGATGCAACAACATCCCTCTTATACTAGTGTGAAATGACTATCTATGGTAATGCGGACTGACTAAGATGTTGCCTGCATGCTATCAAGTGACATTATTTTGGATCTTAAGGTGTTAGAGGACATATTGTTGTGAAAAGGTAGTTAGAGATCCACATTGTTGTCTGAAACTCTCTAACTCACTTTCTTCTCACCTCTTTCTATCAAACTCTCCCTCCCTCTCTCTTTTCTCTCTCTCTCAGTCATCACCTGAAGACCTGGAGCCTGTCTGCTCCTGACAATCATTGCCGGCCTGTTATTGTTCCACAGCAACCAATAAATCGGCCCAGCAGAGATGTTTGCTAAAAGGGAGATCTGGGTCAAAGGTCTGTGAGCTCTGTCCTTTGGCCCCTCACGCCAGATGGCACCTCTAGGTTTCCCAGGCTGTCAGAGAGCGGCCCCTTTACCAAAGCCCCTCTAGTCTCTCTCTATTTCCCCCTTCTCTCTCCCCCACACCCCCCTTCCTCCTGCTCCATCTCTTGTCCTGAAAGTCTAACATACCGTGGTTAACTCTCCTCACCCTCAACAAAGATTCCTGTCCTTTTCTGGTGGCAGGTTATTCCAACAGGGGCTGAAGTAGAAGAGGAATATATGAACCCAAGCCGGGGGAATGCCAATAAAATACCTAGATTGTGAGTGAGTACTCTAACAGTCGCTGCCAAATGACGCATCCTAATTTAACTGGATTTTGGGTTTCTTTTTTTAACCAGTCCTTTTAAGCACATTTGTTTGTTAAATAGATTTTTTTTAAATCCATACTGAATCAATTTTCTGTGTCAAAACGAATAAATTAGCTTGCTTTATTTCAAAATAAACCATTAATGCAGAAATGAAGGGGTAATTAATTTCCTGTAATTGCCCCAGCAGGATTGGTATCAGCTACACCCACTCCCTTATATATATATATATATATATATATATACTGAGTATTAACCACAACACTGTACCATGTACCGCTATGTCTGCAGTCTGAGGAAGGAGGAAACAGAGGGCGGTAAGGAGGAGGATAAACAGAGGAGTGAGCTAGAGGGAGTGTCAGGAAGAGAGTAAAGGGATAGAGAAGAGAATCAAGAGAGAGAGAGGTGGGTAGGGGGAGAGAGGGGGGAGGGAGGAAGAAGGGAGAGGAGGAGGGGAGAGAGAGGGGGGTGAAAAAAAGGCAGAAGAGAGAGAAGGAGGGGAGCAAGAGAGGAGGGAAGAAGCAATTAGAGAGAGAAGGCGAGAGAGGAGAGAAGAAGGGAGAAGAGTGAGTGGACGAGGGGAGAGAGGGGAGGGGGGAAGGAAGGGAGAAGAGAGAGGAGGAGGGAGATTACATAGGAGTAAGGAGCGAGAGAGAGGGGAGGAAGGGAAGAGAGCGATGATGGGGAGAGAAAGAGAGGAGGTGCGAGAATACTAGTAAGGTCAGGTTATAGTTTACACAGTAGGTACACAATGACGTCCTGGGGATCCAAAACACAGCATCCCAATGTTCTGGTGACGTCCTTGAGACACATTTGTTTGCAGGGTACTTGTCCCCCGCTTCATTCACCGGGTTGGCACAGTTAACTACTGATTTGTGTGCTTGTTCCACCGGTGGCAGTTATCTGAAGATGAATGAATTAACTGTAAGTCGCTTTGGATAAGAGCTTCCGCTAAATGACTAAAATGGGAAATGTAAATATACAAAAGTGATGCTACCTGAATAAATAAATAGTGATACAATGAATAAGGTGCCTTTTTTTGTTGACTGCAATCCGGCATTTTTGCCTTACCACTTATAGCAGATGGGTTCCCAGTCCTTTCTGTGCTACCAAACCAGCAAACAGTTGAGAATAAGCCTAAGCATAAACATGGGCACTTGGAGTAATGCATCTTTACAAATTGCCCTCCCAAAAATGCTTCTCGGCTTGTAATACCATGCCAACCTGTTTTAAATATCTCATTTCAGGGGAGTGGGCGAGGGCTGAATCGCGCACTCCAGACTAATCTCCTTACTCTCACTTACACATATTGGCGGATTTGTACAAGTGAACTTAACGCCAGGTAGGGTAGTCCCACTCCACGCATTGAGTAAACAAAGGATTTGAAAAGTGGTCTCACTCTGTGGCGGATTCAACACCGGCCTCCCCTTTTAGGAGACAGCTATACGACGGGTCCCTGGCTCTGTGAGGTTACATTGTGAGGTGAAATGTCGATGTCCTGCATCAGTAGGGCTGCTATCAAAGTGTGCCGCCGGGCGGACTGGCAGAACGAGGACGCCAACCAGGCCATGCCCCCAGTGAACAGTGGGAATAAGGTCTCAGCTACCGGAGGCAGAGGGAGCAGCGGTGAGGTTTTACAGTAATCGCCGGCAAAAAGAACACCTCAGTGAGGCAACATTTGTTCTTGGACTGCCATGCGCAGGGTTGGGAGATAAACCAGTGCTTTCTGGTGGTGATGACGGACACTCCTGAGAAGGAGGTGGCTCATCCCCTCAGTTACCGAGGGGGACGGCAGGACGCTGTGTCATGCACCTTTTGAGCCTCCTTGTAGATCCGTGATGCTAAAAACACACGCGCGTGTTTGAAGACATCCGAAACGGATCTAGCAGATGCCTTACTTTCTGTGTATAGTATCGGCATCCGCGTGACGTAGAGTCCTTCGGGGAGCCAGATCGAGGCTCTGATGTTCGCTGGCCCTTTTATGCCTATAATGAAGAATGCTATTTCAATCAAATGGGTCACGCTAAGTGCCAAATGTGTACATCTTCGAGAAAAATAAGTTAAACGACTGTCATTTCTTTGGACAAAAGGCACGTTTACAGATGAAAAACACAACGGCAAGAAACAGACGCGTGTCTTCAAAAGTAAAGAAATGCTATAATTATGGAGATAATACTGGTGATCTGGAAACCGATCAGGGACAGTGTAGGCTTGAAGGTTTCCAACGGAATGCCCATGTGACAGCTTTTTCACATATTTTCATATTCCGTTGTTTCTCCATCACTGTGGAAGTATTAGCAGCTGTGGAACGACCACTGAGCCATTCACAGCTCCGGGCCTAGCAAAACCCTGTTGCTTGGTACACCTTGGCCTCAGCTCTGCGTTGTACTCACACTGCTGAAAGAGAAGACATGACAGCAGTGGAGGTCTTCTAAGCCAGAAGAATTAGACGTTAAGTGAAACCAGAATGAACACAGAATGAGCCGTTTACTTGCCAACGTGTTTTTCAGTCGTTTTTTTGTGAACCAGATGAAGAGAGTACTGAATCAGTGCTTTGTTCACTGATGGGAATATGATGATCACACAAAGACATGCAGTTATGGTTTGCCAGCTGTTGTGGCTTGAGAGGCAGACCTCTATACCTTCAAGGAGTCTCCTTAGTAGAGAACCACACCAGTTTTACAGAAAGTGAAAGACAACACGTCCATAACATAAAGAGAACTTCATCTCCATATTAGAAATAGAACCACACCTCCATATCAGAGATAAACTACAAACCCAATTCTTCCACCTCCTCCCCTGTTCTCTCCTCCGTCCCTTCTCCCCTCCACCTCCTCGCCTCCAACTGTTCTCTACTCCATCACATCTCACCTCCACCTCATATCTCCCCCTCTCTTCTGTCCTCCACCGCATATCTCCTTCCACTCCTCTATTCTCCATTCCTTCTCTCCTCCACCTCACATCACCACCCGCTCTTCTATCCACCATCCCTTTTCTCATCCACCTCATAGCTAACCTCATCCTGCAACATCTCTCCTCCACTCGTAAAAAAAATGGTAGTGAAAAAAGTAAGATAAGAAATAGGGCGCGAGAGAGAGAGACAGAGAGAGAGAGATACAGACATAGTGAAACAGAAAGACAAAGAGAGAGAAAGAGAAAGCAGGATAGCAGAAAGAGAGGGGGAGACGACTGTGAGGGATGGGAGGAGTGAGATCTTTGCGCTCCGTTAAGGGGGTGGGTAAGAACACTGTCATGGACGTGCGTCTAAAAGGGGGCTCCAGCCTTTGGCTTTTTGTGCATTTTAACACACCATAAATCACTGTAGTGGGCCAAGCCCTGCGTTATGTGAATGATATATTTTATTTACACTACAGAGGAAAACACACATGGTACTTATTCATCATCTCCCACCTTTAATAATGATTCAACTTCCAGTCATTCATCACCTCTTCCAAGCCCACGCCTGGAGAAGAAGGTGGGGACGAGAAAACAAACACTCCTGGCTAACTAGAGTGGGGTGCCTGGAGAAGACATGGCTAGCTATACCACCAAGAAATGAAACAATTGAAATATCCAAAGCTTCAGAACTAGTGACAAAAATGTGCCTCTTTGCATTGATTTGCAGCTAGGGAGATTTTTGTTGTTGGGATTCATTTGGTAGTTTAAAATCCTGAGAGTCTACACAAGCTTTCAGAAGAAGTTTCCCTTTAATAATGAGGTAATACAGATATCGGCACATACATCGCTACAAAAACACGTGGCTGTCAGAGAAGCATACTAGCTTGGCCAATGTGGCTGAATTACTGTCTATCCTTCCAATCTGACTCCCCTCCCGTTGACAAATAACTTAGAGAACAGGAAGACGTTACCAAACATGATCTGGGTGAAACGTGTCATTTTGTACTTGACACAGCTTTGGCTGGGAAGTCCACAAGAACTCCAGTCTGATGTAGTCAAATAGTTCAGAGTGACTATTCATGTTAGAAATGGTTTAAAAAGCAATTCTTCTTTCAGCCATCGCTCTGAGTTATACTTCACAGTCTACAGTGTGTTTGGAGCTCTTCCAGATCACACAAGAGAGGGCATTAAGTAAAAGGAAAAAAATTGAAAGCACATACTTGAGGTCTGGGCTGTGGGAAAGTGAATTGGACACTGAGACAATGAACGGTGAACAGAGAAAACACACACATACAGAAACACACACGCACACATCTTGACATAAATAGATAAAAGAGGAACACCAAAGTTGACTGCCCTTATAAAAACAACTTTTACTCATCCTAACCATTAACCATTAACCTTACCATAACCCTAACCTTAACCTTACCTTAACCTGAACCTTAACCTTACCACAACCGTAACCTGAGCCTTAGGCTAACCTCAAGATCCTAACATTTATGCTTAGTGTTAGCATAAACCACTTATGCTACAAACAAGGCATTCTTCAAATTGTGGAAAAGAAATATGTTTCTGATTGAATGTGTCTGATAACCACTATTTGAGGATATTTAGAGCCAAAAACACGAATGAACACAAATACACACGCACAACAGAAAACGATATACTTGTTGACAATTGTTGCTTTTGGATTTCCGGCTGGAGGTCCAGGGCCTTGACTGGTTCCACTTCTGTTTTCACTTCTCAGCTCACACCCCATCAACAAGCGCTTCGTAAAGCCAGCAATGGCCGCCACCATCATGTGACGGGTCTTTAGCGATGCGCGGTGTGAGACGTTTCTTTTCTCGAGTGGCGGAGCAAGGTTTTCACTGACATCTTCAACAGGCCCTGCGGTTCTCTGGGGCTCTGCTGCGCAGTTCTCTCGTTGTTTCTGTTCCACATTCATTGAATGGATGTTATTTGGGGTTGCATATTGTATGGATGTTATTTGGGGTTGCATATTGTATGGATGTTATTTCGGGTTGCATATTGTATGGATGTGATATGGGGTTGCATATTGTATGGATGTGATATGGGGTTGCATATTGTATGGATGTGATATGGGGTTGCATATTGTATGGATGTGATATGGGGTTGCATATTGTATGGATGTGATATGGGGTTGCATATTGTATGGATGTGATTTGGGGTTGCATATTGTATGGATGTGATTTGGGGTTGCATTTTCTATGGACAGGATTTGGGGTGGCATATTGTACGTGTGTGATTTAGGGTAGCATTTTGTCTGGATGTGATTTGGGTTGACGTGTCATTTCTGTTTAGTGCAGCCTTTGTTTCTATGTCAAATTCAAATATGGATGCAAAAAGTATAATAGATTTAATACACACACGCAGATACACACACATATATATTTATATATATGTATACATATACATATATACACACACGTTGTCAGAGTAAAACAGTGAAAGTAAAGTGAGAAATAATTGAAAAGGAGGAAATGGTGTTCTTTTGATTATGTTGTGGATGTAGTCTGTCATTCTATAATGGGTTAGATCTCCTCAACGGTGAAGCTATGCTTATGCTTAATGAACCAAGGAAAAGGTCGTTAGGAAACAGCAATATCAATTTTTTGAGAGCACTAGAGCTATCATAAAGTGAACTGAAAGTAATAGAAAGAAGATTTAACGCAGGTTCTGCTAATGTGTGTGAAGGGGGTTAACTGCCCCGGTTAGTAACAACCTAAGGATGCTCCTACCATGAAAGTTGCCATTATTATTTATTGTCTCTCTCCCAATCCTTCGGCAGTGCCATGTATAACATCAATAAACTCTTTATTTCTTTTATTTTCTCATGAAGAAGCGTACATAGAATACATTGTTCAAATATTGTCGCTATACCTTGGTGAGTCAATAGGCAGGTCTTCTCAGACAGATAGGATTTGAATCAGATGAATGTTGATATCTGTATATAGTACACGACACTGTAGTTACAGGGGACAGTTTATAATCTCATCTCATGGGACACTTGTGCTCGGACCACAGAAAGGTATCTCTTTCAAAACCACTCATAAACTTAATAAAGAACTGTTAACATTGTATTATACTCCTCTGCTATATTTTTGTCTTTTTGGACATTCTCCCTCCCTTCTTGAGCCAATGATATATAGAGATATGTGAGCCTGTAATCCTATTAATAAAGCTCTTGTGCGCAATACATTTATTCTCGTTCTAATCTTCCTCCCTGACTTCCCTTCTCTCCTCTGTCCCTTGGCCGACCCTTGTGAACATGTTTCCCCTGCGAGGCTCAGAGAGACCCGGTCTGATACCAACTTTAATGTCCATTGTGGGGTTCATAACAAGCGTCTGGACGGTGCCTGACCGAGCGTGCCACCGTCTCCCCGTGGGCGGCACTGAGGTGGGCGGCCTCCGCTCTGTTCCCTCACAACCCACCATACTTGACCTCTCTGTTACTCTGCAGCCTCCGTGGCCAATTGCTGCCTGGGGTGGAGGAGTGGGTGTTTTCCTCTGTTTCCCAAACTAATCGAAGGAAGATGGAGATGTTAACATACGTGCATGGATACATGCCAATGAACCCATGTGTCCACACAGACAGGCAGACAAGCAGACAGGCAGACTGACAGACAGACAGGCAGACAGACAGGCAGACAGACATACAGGCAGACAGACAGGCAGACAGGCAGACAGACAGACAGACAGACAGACAGACAGACAGACAGGCAGACAGACAGGCAGACATACAGGCAGACAGGGAGACAGGCAGACAGGCAGACAGGCAGACAGACAGGCAGACAAGCAGACAGGCAGACTGACAGGCAGACAGACAGGCAGACAGGCAGACAGACAGACAGACAGACAGACAGACAGGCAGACAGGCAGACAGACAGGCAGACAGGCAGACAAGCAGACAAGCAGGCCGAGACGCATGAGAGTCATATTTACACTGTTAACCATGTTGTAAGGCTGTTGCCTAAAAAGCACTCAGAATGCCTCTAAATAAATGCATCTGAAAGACAATGCTGGACGGAATCAGACAGGAGCAGGGAGTTCCCATCCAGGTCAGGCTGTACGGCTGCGTCTCCCACAAGAGATGGAGGAGGACCGCTCCTCACATACATAATCCTGATGGAAATCCTTGTCCTACACGCCTCAGTAATGGTTTATGGCGCTGACCAAAAGCGCCATCCTCGTGGCAAAACCCATCCACTGGCACAGAAGACAACATACCCCCCCCTCTCTCCAACATCTTAAACCGATCCGTTCCACGGCAGAATCCGAATGTATCAATCCCAGCCCGTCCTGCCATTCCTGCAAGCAGACTTAGTCCGACTGAATGAAGATCTCGCTCAAGTCGTCCTCAGTACATCCAGTCAGAATAGCTCTGAGCCAATGTGTTAATAACAACACCAAAGTAAAGCTGTCCTACAGAATAGATGTGTGAGTTCACCGATCAGCTTTACGTGCTGTGGAGAACGACAGATAGCAACAGTGGAGCAGTAATGGCAAAAAAATTGCTTTACTTTTACAACCAAATCTATCTTTATTAGGAGGAGAGGTTTTAGCTTATTAAGGCTGTAGCGGAAGAAAGTCCCCATCATAGTGGTTTGAGAAAAACATATTGAAGCTTTGACATATAGTAAATGCAAATTATATGATAATATATGCTACCAATAAATAGTGTGAGTGTGTACTTATATAAATTCTATAATACAGAGGTTTGATGTGAAAATGACACCCTTCATTGCTTGGTAAAAAGACATTAAGTTGTGTCATCGGTTACTCGGTTAATGAGCAGTGCGACCATCATCCTTATGTGGTGATATAAAGTCCGTTCCTATGTGTGGGAGATAGCAGGCATACGTATATATTTCAAAGAGTCGAGGAACGGCACAAATTGAAGGAAACATTTGCCGTTGTTAAGTCCTCCAGCGGGGCGAGACAGCTGATTTGTCAGCTAGCACGCTGGACAATAACAGTGAGGCATTGACGGAGTACGTGAAAAGTTGAACATGGCTCCTTTCAACCGGACACATAACTTGTTGTGACCGATGAAACATTCCCCCTGGTTCACAGGTCACTCCGTCTGCACGGATGGTATGAAGTCCTGGAGGCAGGGACCTGGGACTGGCCCTTCAGACAGCCACGAAATCATGTGTATTTTCTCCTTTAATACGGGGAGTAGTGTATAAAGACATCTCAAAATGAATCTGTTTCAGCCTATTGATGATTGGAAAAAAATATAGGGATGTTTAAAAAGTGTGTCGAAACAATTTATAATGAATTATTGTATCCTATATGTGGTCACTCTTGTTTCACAAAATTGTTTGCTTTGTCCTTAGATGAAAGTGTGAAAGTCTACAATGGCACAAAAGAACTCTTGAAAATAAGGACTAAACTGGTAAAACTTTGAGTGCACAGTTTTCATCTGTGCTCATTCAACTGCTTGTTGGGGCTTATGATAATGATGGATTCATTTCAAGTGACTTTAATATGTTAAGATACGATGGACCACTGAGTAAGTATCATCCTGATCTCCCACTTCAACATATAAACTAACTGAATCCACTTGCATGGCATATTGGATTTGTTTTACCTCATCAAGAATAAGGATATTTCATGATTCATTTGGATACACATTGGCTGATGCCATGGCGACAGCTACTTTTCCTAGGGTCTAACGCATAATGGAAAACAACGCATTACAGACACACATAAATACACTTTACTTATATTAACATCCAGACATGACAGGCAACAGAAAAAACTGAAATGTACACACATCTTTTATAACAAGCCAATAGAAATGTTTCCCTTTGTTTCTGTTCAAAATGAGCACAGTGGCTCGACAGGCCTGCTTCTCAGAACCTTCTCATTGTTAAAGCAGGCAGGAAGCACAGACGTTGCCCACTGGAAGAATACAGTTGCTTAACATGAAAATCTAATAGGCAATTTACATTTAAATTTCCTCTGTCTCTGTTACGGACGGATTTGAAAGAGCAAGGGGGCTGGTTTTTAAAACCCTGCGCCCCCACCTCCCCGTGCCGTCACCCTCCTCACCCCCCTCACCCCCCTCGTCTCCCACAAGTGCTTTCATCCTCACCTTTAAGAGCAGCCAATCAGCCGAGGGCTTGGCACGGTGCGATTGCAATGGCACTGAGGAAACCTGACGCCCCAAACAAAAGGGCTTCATTAAAACATCTCCAGCAGACCACTGAGAGACAGAGAGAGAGGGAGGGAGGGTGCACGAAGGAGGCAGGAAAATGGAGAGAAAAAAGGGGGAGGGAGAGAGAGACAGAGGGAGAGAGTGGAGGTGACAGGGAGGATAGGAGGATGAGGATGAAGGTTAGACAGAACGACCACATCAGCCTCTCTTTGCCACTACGATCAAACAGCAGGTCTGCAGAGAGGAGGAACCTCATTCTAACCTGAGGACTCCAGCGGAGACATTCGTAGGCAGCCATGTTGGATTAGGCCATCAAAAAAGGTGTGAGGATGACAGGCTCTGAACTAACGGGCAATGCCTCAACTAAATGTCCGCATTATTCATAATAGACCGCCGAACATCAGTGTGAGATTGACGAACAAGTAGTGCACTTGTAAAAGAAAGAAACATTCTAAAGCTGCTGTTGTCATCCTGGAGACCTACAGATTGTGATCTGGGACTCAGCAGCTCGTATCTGGTACTTATTGGGACCTGCACATAATTTGACAGATAAGGTTATCTGGCTTAATGATTGTAAAGCATGAGAGTTCGACCAACAAAGTGATTCAAAATAACTCAAATAAATCTAATACAAAAACACAACTGCCTATTGCATAGTCACATCATTGTGCACGTTGCTAGGGCATGTGTTTACCAGCTGTGGTAGAATATTTACAGCTAGCTAACGTTGGAAGTAAGGTTTAAAAGTCTTTATTTTCATTTTTACAGCTAGGGGGTCAGTCAACAGGTAAACAGCCCATAAAGGAGGAGAGCTCCATGGCTGTTTATGTGGAGTGGTTTTGATTATTAAACAGCAAGGTAAGAAGGAGGATTTTCTGTAATCACCGACAAGTTGTGGCAATGATGGCAGTTACGGATGTGCATGTCTCTTTTCTATTTACTAACCAGCATGTGTGTCAGGCTTTTTCTTAGTTATTTCAGCACTGCACTGCTGTTATAGCTCATTCCAACACCTCGTTCCAATTCCAAAGAGTTCCAGATTCCGCCTTCTCTTCGCATTCCGGGACTCCTAAGTTTACAAATAAAGCACAGGATATGTATGTATGTCAATCCCCCCCCCCGCCCCCTGTCTGCAGTGACACAGTGTCCCGACTTCGTTGTGAGACTATAGTCCTGAACCCTGCGAAGCGATTCCCAAATGACAGCCTCCTCCACACACAGTGTGTCACAAAGAGTTGCACTACACAGGGAACAGACTGTGGTTTGGGACTCAGGCAGAGTCAACAGTGAGCAGGGGGAGATGAGATTCTTCCTGTATCACTCAAGCCTTGCCCGGGTGTCAATAGGAATCAATAAGTTCAAAATGACAGTGTTGACACATCATACAGGCAATTATACAACATTCACGGTCTCCCCGGTGCATGTGTCACTCCAGGACCGTATTGTACGGCGCCAATTCGCCTGGCTACTATTTGATACAAGCCAACTTGTTTGCAATCTCTCCGTGTCATCGCCGGGTGACGCACACAAGTCGCTGTATTACCGAGGATGCTATCGCGTTTCGTAGGTGACATCTGTTCTGTGCTAGCTTGTCTAATGGGATGTGACAGTTCATTCTCTCCTGTCATATGACCCAGAATCCATTCCAAATTAGCCCCTGTACCCTATATAGTGTACTACATTTAACCAGGGCCCCAAAGGGCCATTTTGGAGGCCATCCCAAACTCCCGCCCAGGAAGGGATAGAATATATGGTTACCGCAGAGGTAAACAGAGAAGCATATAATGCCTGACAGAGGAGGGTGTGGATGGTAATACAGCCGGAACACACCGTTTAGACCTAAAGGTTTTCATCGGCACCAGCGCGGACCAGGGGGAGGAGGTTGAGGGGGAAACCTATAACGCCGCCATAAAACCAAACTTTACTGCATATAGAATTATACACCTTATGTGCACCATAAATGGTAGGTAATTCGTCTATAGGAGTGATAAAGCACGAAATAAGGACGTATAGATCCGTACATTACAATGTACTTCGGCGGGGGCGAATTAAATACAACAGCATGATTTACAAAGTACACCCATAAATTATCGGAATATTCAACGAGCCAAATATCGTGCGTCCCGGTCCTGCAGAGACCTACTCTGAGGAGGCTGTCGAAGGAGGCGATGTAGAGTAATGAATGTGGGACGCCTTGCGGACGGATTCCGCCACTGCAAAACACTATGCAGTGTATCATCACGCTCCTAATAAATGGAAGGGGGGGGGGGTGACGCCTTTTGAACGTAAGGAAAGTTATGGAAAATATCTCTCACCCAAGGACACACAACACCAGATGTGTCAAGACTTATGGGAGCAATCATAAGTGGCCAAGGCTCTGGTGTGGGCCTTATTAAGTTAGGCTGCAATCCAGCACCTTCAACTTATTAAGCTGTCAAGAGTTGCAATGATTAAAACCATAGAAAGGTCAGTGTCAGACCTTCAGCATTGTGTAGCCCTGGTATTTGCTTTTAGGACCCCGGACCTAATGAAGACATTTTACTTGATACATGTAGCCGGGGTTGGAATTAAATTGGTATTTTGAGATGGGATTTTCTGTTTTATTTTTTTTTATACAAGAAGGGCCCTTGTTAAATTCCCAGATATTTTCTCTTTTCTTCTTCTCCTCAACTATTTCTCTCTCCCGTCTTCTTTTTCATCCTCTCCGAATTCCCCCCGAAATTCATTTAATCTCGGGGATAGTAACAAGGGCACCACGACTCCCAGGGAGGGAGGAGCAGCGAACCACGCTAGTCACCGTTCAGCTGGGCTTGCATATCATCATGCATGGAGATCAAAGGGAACAGGTTAATGGGAAGGAGAATGGAGGATAATTATGAGGAGGTGGTGAAGGAGGGGGGGGGGGGCGCAGCGGGCCGGGGAGGGGCCACCTCCTAATATCGTCTCATTCTGCTGACAGCCGGATCCCACCGTCTGCCCAGCGAGATTAAAAAAAAAAGGAGACGAAAGGGAAGCTGGAGTTGAGTTTTATTGAGAACTGTCAGCGACGTCCCTCAGACACTGGACGGGCCACTGTCGCCGAAGCTCCCGGATTTATTCCCCTGTCACGGCTGATGATGTCATTGTGAGGGGGCTCTGCCAGCGGGCTTGGGCGGAGGAGAGAGTCTAGTGGGCAGGGTTCAGGGATTACTGTCCCCGGGCGCCGAATCAATCACGGCCGAGCAAGGAAGTCGACGCAGAGAGAGACACTGCTACTCGCCATATTTCAATTTCAGCTCACCGCGAGAGACGTGGCGTGTCGCCCCGGCGTGTCACCGCCCTCCCCCCGCGGCTCCCTGCTCGGATGTCTCTTTTTACCTGAGCCCGGCGCGACACCTGCGCTGGACGCTGGGCAGAGACGAGGCCGAGCCCCCGAGCCACGCCACCACGTCAGGGCACTGCCACCGACGCCAATCACGACCGCTACCTCTGAACAGCGATGAGGCATGAGTGTCGAGGAAGGAGAGAGAGGGTTGGCGAGGGGGGGGGGGGGGGGGGGGGGGGGGGGGGGGGGGGGGGGGGGGGGGGGGGGGGGGGGGGGGGGGGGGGGGGGGGGGGGGGGGGGGGTGCGGAGGGAGGGAGTCGCGTCTGTCTGAGTTCAAAGCGTGCCCTTGACTTCATAGAGTGGGTACTCTCTCTTTATTCCGTGCAGCTCAGGACAATCCAAAAGCCGCAAATTGCAAATGACAGATATGCAAAACCTGAGGTCATTCAGAGTTCTGTGCCATGTCTGAGGTTAGAGCAGATTCCCAGATGCCTTAGATGTGGTGGAAGGTGGTGTGAGATGTGTCCACAAACCTGTGAGAAACAAACCGCCTGACAAACCAAAGTTTGTTTGGTTTCCGTGGAAGGCAACAGTACAGAACGTCTCAAGGGGTTTTAATGCAGGCAGTATTGATATAGACGTGTTATTCTAAGGACTAAGGCATGTGCCTGTTCCCTCTCCTGGCCCCACACCTCACAACCTCTTCAGTAGGGTTGAAGTGGACGAGGAAATATGAGGTGTAAAAAGTACAAAATAAAAGTGCTCTGTATAATCTGCTCTGTATTCCTATACTAGTGTATACTAGTATAGGAAAGTCCCAAACATAGACCTAAATTACCAGGTAAAGGGAGTTCATAACTAAACTGAAGTGACCTTCACTGATATTCTTTCACTTTTTTTGTAACTCCCTTAATCTGGTTACTTGTGTCTAAATTATGAATTGATGAAATTATGAACACAGCAGAGCACAGTTGAATGCTTTTACTCTTGTGTATGTCACACCTCTGGCTGAAGTGGACCAAAGTGCAAAAGGAGACATTTCCCAAGGCTATGCTTTCTTTATTTCTTTCTTTCTTCATTGCCTAGTAGTAGTAGTATGTGTCCTGTTCACAGCTCATGTTCATGATCCCTAGGGATGTTTGGACAAGCAAGGTGGCCTATAGGAGCACAGGTCTAGGATCTGCTCTCCCCACAGATGCCATAACCATGACCATAATTACCTCAATGACAACCCAGGTCTAGGATCAGCTCCTGGGACACATCGGGGTCTATTCTTGACATGACAACTGGCATAGTCTTTTAAAATGTGGCCCCCATCCACGTGGGGATCCCGGGAGCTTAGTTCCATGAATATCAGTCGACATCTGTCCTCAGTAGCACAGACACCAGGGTACGACCGTCTCCGTCCGGGTTGGACTAAAGGTGTCTGCATTACAGAGCCTCCCTGACTCCCCTCCCCATTACCGTCTTCCTCCATGGCTGCCTCTCTACCTAATTTCTCCCTCCCCTGTGGCTGTCTTCCTCCATGGCTGACTCTCTGCCTCATCTCCCCTCCCCCTGACTGTCTTCCTCCATGGCTGCCTCTCTGCCTCATCTCCCCCTCCATGCTGGCTGTCTTCCTCCATGGATTCCGTGGCCTATATAAAGCTGTTGTACCTGCAGGCCTCCATCTCCTCCTCTCATCCTTTGCATTCACCATCCCAGTAGAACATCGGGTGGAGAGGAACGGGGGAATCGGTGTGGGAGAACAAAAACACCCCTCGATTTCAGAAACAAGGACAAACTGTTGGTGAGATTACAGCACAACAAGCTAAGAAAAACCCATCATATCCAGACCATGCACGCTGGTATAATGAAAAGGTAAACCTTAGAACCGGCGGTAGGACGGATGGTAGGAACTCCCAATTCAAGGACAGCTGATTTAGTTTGCACACTCGCTTAGTTTGCTTAGAGCATTACAGTGTGTTCAGACTGCGCTGAGGTTGTAATCATTCAAGTGTGGGGATGGGAAAATCTGTCTCTTTAAGCCTGTAGCGTTTTGAACGAGAGTAATAAGTGAATAGAGAGGCACACAGAAAGCTCTTCGCTAACAGAACTCCTGACTAGCATCGCACCCCCCCCCCAAACTCTCTAGTGTCAAGGCACTCGCTTCTTCAAGAAATAAAACCTTATCTGTCTGTCTTTGTGATCAGTTACAGGCTCATTATGCGGGATCCATCCACATTTTGAAAACCATGAACACCATTTTTTCCCTAATAGTTCCCAGGGTACCATTGACTCTGCAGTTGAAAGCTCCAGTTACCTGAAACAAATTGCCTGAAGTAATCAGAACCTCTGCTAGTTGGGAAATGTAACAGAGAGACACATCGCTTCAAACATTAAAGCACAATGCTCTTGTGTTTTCAGCTTTTCAAATTGTCCGCTTGGAAGAAAAAAAAAAATGGAACTTTGTAGTCTGTGTGCACTCGACGGTTTGTGCTTTGGGCAAAACGTTGCGTTCTGCCACATTCTCCCCCAGTATAAAAGCTCCACAGCAGAACCGAGATCGAGTTTCACAGCGTGTTTGAGTGAATGTAATCTTTAAAGATGTTACCAACGTGGTTTTCATTACAGTAGAATAACAGATTCTCATTTAGCGAGATAAGCATTGAGGGGGCGTTCGGAGCCTACCCTGCTGTGACATACCAAGTACTTATGTCAACTTAATTCACTGCTTGGATAGAATTACATTGTCATGAACAGGATCAATGGGAGGAAAACGGCGTGTACGCTCGGCACAAGCGGGTGATGCATGATGGAAGGGGGACCGAAGTATTGACAGCAGAAAGGGGAGTGTTTTGGTATAAGAGGGAGGGGGACAAAATACTTTTTGCACCAAAAATGCCTTCAATGGGATAAATCCCTTTCGAAGTCACTCAGCTAGGCTCCTAAACAGACCACCCTCTCACCACACACTGAGGTAGAAAAATGCACTAAGTCTAAGAAAGGGGTTCTGGATGGCAACCTGATCCCTTCAATGCGTTTACTGGCTGACGCGTTTTGGAGTAAAGCTCCTTCGTGAGAGTACTATTATATTCTCTCTGTTCTCTCCTCATCCTATTTTCCCTCAGCCTACTGCTAAGGTCTGAGCCATTACAGGGCTCATCAAAGGCTACAAGGCGCATACAAGTTGGACAGGGCCTATAGGAAACCTCGTAGGGATCACGAGGCCCAGGGCTCCGGCCAAAACTGCCAGCTACTTTCACGGACCCGGAAGACAGTGCAGTTGGGTTTACAGCACTAGCTTACTAAACACGGAATTATGAGCTGAACCAAATTCAAGTCCCATTTAGGGGCGAAAAATTTAACCATTTGCTTCCGTGGTTTATTTATTTCTTCATTTCATAACTGGGTTGTGGTAAACAAGAACGGCTTGCGCAAAAGTTTTTCCAGTTAAAAATACACATAAATGTCATCTTTATGATCCCCAGCGATGATCGAACGAGAAAGGTTCCCTGGGAATCGGCCTCGGAATCGGAAAAACAAAATAAAACTAAGATTGTGCATTGTTAGATTTTCTTAGATTATTGTCCAGCATTCTCTAATTACGCTTTAGCATCAGGTAAAAGATGGGTGACTGTACATTCTCTACCAGCATATTCAGGCATTCATGGCTGCAGGTGTTCCAGACCCTGGGGCACCAAAGTATTCCCACACCATCACACTACCACCGCTTCTTTTGTACTGTTGGGATGATGTTCTGACTTGTCTGACTCGTCGTCTAAGACACTCGTCTTATTCTACATTTTGTGTACAGATCTGAAATCATTCAGTGCGACAAATATGCAAAAATAGAGGATATCAGTAAGGGGAACTTTTTCACAGCACTGTATGAGATCACGGATATAAAACGTAATTAGCAGCAACTTGAAAAACACAGCAGAATCTGGCCAAGATCTCTGGATAACCTGGGCATTATTGAACAATTCAGCAACGATGAACAACTTCCTTAACCAAGCGAGTCTTCGAGGGCGCGATACGTTTTCATAATTGTGTCCTCCTGTTACGAGGACGGGTGGCAGACTGCTAAATCAACTAGAACTGTACACAATGACGTACACAAGAACCTGTCCCAGAAGCTATGTTTATGGTAACAAGTGCAAAGGTTATTTCGTGAGATTCTAGTAAGTTCAGGGTTTCCAGTGCCGTCGGTGGAAGTTCCTTTACCTGCGCAGAAAAAGACGGCAATCTTTCCTCAAAAAAACATTCGTAGGTGGAAAAAAAAGAGTTTGATACAAACAACATCGGCAGGGTTCATCACGAGATCAGTTCAGGAAGGCCAGCAGGGAGACAGGACGAGAGAGGAAGAAATAAAAATACTATCGCCCCCTCCCTCTTCACTCTGAACCCCTCACCCCTCCCTCCCTTTCACCATCTCCCCTTTCCTCCCCCCCATTTCGCTCTTCCATGCCCATAGGTGTTGCTAAAATGATTAGCTGCCAGCAATCAGCCCCTGGCCAAATCAGCTTTGAACTGGTCAGGGCCGACTAATCACAGGACTGCCAACCCCTGGTTGCCCTGGACTCCAAGTTGGCAGGTGAAACCTGCATGGCTGCTTGCGTAACTCCCCAGATGGGTGCGAGGAGTTCACAGCAGCTTTAGCAGGAACCAAATTGTGGGGATTGCTGACACATAATCGTTTTCGAGGGGTGAGAGAAAACGAGAGTCTCGACACAAATTCCGCAGTACCATGCTCTCTTCTCAGGTCTCTGTGGCGGGTACGCGCGTGCACACACACACACACACCGGCGAAAACGCAAACACACCCATATGCGCAAAAGGTGAATAAGACAGAACAAGGTCAACCTGAGAGCTTACGCTGTGCTTTCCGACCACTGCTGCTTCCCAGGTCGGCCACCTGAAACCGCAGGGAAGGGCTCGACCAGCTCCACGTCCTATCTGGGCTGAGTCACGCACTGCTTTGGGAGACCAGCCTACCAAGCACCAGGCAGAATACGAGGCTGGGAGATGTCAGGGAACGATCCAGCATAATCACGGTAGTCTGGTGCCGATACAAAATGAACTGTGACCCCAAGCGATCGAATGCGTTTTGAGAATCAATCCTGAGAATTTATGGTGTGATTTTGAGGTCTAAATAAGCTGCTCACCATGTTTTCTGGAGTGTTACCAGAGAGAATCATGGGAGAAGGAGTTTTGATATGAAACAGTGTGGATTTTCCACCTGCTGTTTTATGATCACAGTGTCCACAGACACCACCCACAGATGCCCCAAATAGCCCACACACAAAGCCACCAACCAAAGACACCTTGCACACCCCCTCCCACTGACACCTCCCACACCCCCACCCTCACAACCCACAGGCCCAACCAACAGACATCTCCCACATCACCCACCAACAGACGCCTCCCACATCCCACACCTACAGACACAACCCACAGCCCCTACGACAAACAACTCCCACAACCCAGACCTACAGACACATTCTACAGCTCCCACCCACAACCCCCCCCCAACCCCCACACACTCGCTGCTCTTCCTCCTCCACTTCCCTGCTCCTCCTTCTCCTGCCTCCTGCCACCAACTTTGTTTTGCCTCACTAGTACATCCCTTCTGTCAGTCTGTGCTTGAGTCCAGCTAACTAGTACATCACTTCTGTCAGTCTGTGCTTGAGTCCAGCTAACTAGTACATCACTTCTGTCAGTCTGTGCTTGAGTCCAGCTCACTAGTACATCACTTCTGTCAGTCTGTGCTTGAGTCCAGGTGAATAGCCCTCCCCATCAGAGATGGACAACTATTATTTGTGTGTGCATGTAAGTTGTGCATACTTATGTGCATACTATATTTGTCCAGAACAGCATTACGGTTACGGTTACACAATATCCACTGAAATATAACTGCATTGCACTGAAGTACGATCCTTAACCTCAACCCTATGTTTCTACGCAAGGCTATAGTGTTCAAGAGAATGCAAACGGGTTCAGACTTTTTCCTCGACTCATTTCACTTGTGATTGGATTTAATCTGCCTGTAATTCTGTGTGTCATTCAAACAGGAAATACATGAGTCTAGATTTGTCCCATTGTCACAATGAATAGCTGGCGGAGTGGACATATAGATACTGGCAGTTAGTTAGGCCCGAGGGATGTGTGCAGCGTTAAGGAAGTCCCGTCTCAGTGTTTAAACACCATTTACACAACCCCACCACCAGTCTCCGAACACACACACTGACACATGAGCCTTGCAATCACCGTGCCAGTACCAATCTGCCCTGCGTTGAGGTCACTGAAGATTGACAGCTGTCACAGTGTCCTATTACCCACAAGAGGGAATTAAAGACAAACAAACCTGTGGTCACAAACATGGTATGTGAGTTGGGTTGTATGGGTGAGTGTGTGTGTGTTTGGAGAAGTGTGAGAAAGGCATCATTCCTCGCTGTCTGAGGGGAGGTGCGGGGGAAAGTGCTGCTATTCCATTTCCTCTCCTGTCCTTCTAGTTAGCCTGGGCCTTCCTGCAAAGCCACACACCCAAAGAGCCCAAATAAAAACCCATTCATCTCTGTGTCGTAGAGCCCAAATAAAACCCGATTAATCTGTGTCAGAGCTCAAATAATAACCCATTCATTTCTGTGTCGTAGAGGCCAAAAGGGACAAGGTTTGTCAAATGAGGTAATGTGCTGCCCCGACTCAGTTACAAAGTCTTGGAATAACATTAGGCTAGCAAGCGCCATACAGGTTAACCCAGAAAATACCGCACAGAAATAAATACACTAATCACCACAAGAAAGTTGTCCACGTTGTTCCTCTAGTCACTGTGACGTTTACCACGTTGTTCCTCATGTTGTACCTCTATCGTGGGTGAGTCACTGTGGGGCTGACACCATGTTGTTCCTCTATCGTGGGTGAGTCACTGTGGCGTTGACACCATGTTGTTCCTCTATCGTGGGTGAGTCACTGTGGGGTTGACACCATGTTGTTCCTCTATCGTGGGTGAGTCACTGTGGGGTTGACACCATGTTGTTCCTCTATCGTGGGTGAGTCACTGTGGGGTTGACACCATGTTGTTCCTCTATCGTGGGTGAGTCACTGTGGCGTTGCACCATGTTGTTCCTCTATCGTGGGTGAGTCACTGTGGGGTTGAAACCATGTTGTTCCTCTATCGTGGGTGAGTCACTGTGGCGTTGACACCGTGTTGGGTGACCAGGTCTCACCCTTAGCGTTCGTCCCCCTGGTGTGTCGTTGCCCTCCTGTTCAGCGAGGGGCCACTCAGTAGTTTACATGTGTTCCACTTGATTTAGCATGCAGTACGGGCACAGTGCCACAGTGACTTTTAACCCCTCTGAGGGGGTGGGCCGTAGCACCCCCCTACTCTCCCCCAGGGAGAGCACGGCTCTAATGGTAATTTAAGTGTAAAATCTGGTCCCTGAGAAAAAGGTCATTGGATCTGCATAAGCCCCCTTGAGCCAGGCTTAGGCCTCTGTCAGGCTTCACGCAGGGTGGAGGTCCTGTCCCTCCTCGGTTGGGGGGGGGGTGGAGCGCTGCGTGCACTTCGCATCCTAAGAGGGGACTCAAGGGTAGGGCAATCGATATCGTTGTTGTCATCGTTTGTCCCCTCCCACTACACACACACAGACACGTAGACCCGCAGACGTACACATGAACACACGACCACAGGACTCGAACACACTGTTTCATATCTATGAAATAATGAATCCAAGCTCCTTGGCGGCAGATGGGGAAAAGTGCAAACGAAACAGCAAATGTCACTCATCTGTGGCGCCATGTATTAGAGGGGAACCGCTCCTCAAATCATAAGAGTACAAGCATATGTTGTTTTGTCTTTTTGCTTGATTTGACTCTTATTTACTGTATTTCTCAACTGATGGCATGTAGCTTAGGGAGCAAAGCTTGGTTTCAACAGCTGCCTATTCAAGCTAAGGGCAAAACACCAGTTGATTGGTATGCAATGACAAATCTACATGTATGTGCCACTAAATATTAGTGCTATGCAAACATTCAACATAAAGGGATGTTCTTGTAGAATATACTGTTAGCCACATCTAGGGGCACATGAAGGGGATACAGCTAGAGATAAAGGCACAGGTAGAGATAGAGACAGAGGTTGAGATGGAGGTAGAGAGTGAGATAGAGGTGAAGATAGAGATAGAGGTAAAGATAAAGGTTGAGATGGAGATAGCGGTAGAGAGAGGCAGAGATGGAGATAGGGGTAGAGACATAGATAAGATAGAGGTAGTGATGGATATAGAAGTAGAGATGGAGATAAAGGTAGGTATATAGATAGAGGTAGAGATATAGATAGAGGAAGAAATAGGTAAAGCTAGAGGTAGAGGTAGAGAGTGACCGAGGACATCGATGGGAGAGGGCAGACAGACAGGTTTAGTGTCAGGGTTCCGCCCTAGCCTGACGGTTTTCGCCTCATTTCCACCCCCTGGTGGCCGTTGGGCGCAAGTACGGATCAACGTCAGAATCACACCCAGTCACCAATCACTCACTCAACGGCCCGCACCTGTCCCTCATCAGTCAATCACGGCCCCTACATAGGTTCCCTGTTCCCATTCCCCTGTGTCAGTACAAACACA
>JACXGK010008169.1:0-14828 GCA_016801125.1 Novumbra hubbsi
CAGTCTCCCGTGTCCTGCCCCCAGGGCCAGTCTCCCGTGTCCTGCCCCCAGGGCCAGTCTCCCGTGTCCTGCCCCCAGGGTCAGTCTCCCGTGTCCTGCCCCCAGGGCCAGTCTCCCGTGTCCTGCCCCCAGGGCCAGTCTCCCGTGTCCTGCCCCCAGGGCCAGCTTCCCGTGTCCTGCCCCCAGGGCCAGTCTCCCGTGTCCTGCCCCCCTAATTAGGAAATGGCATCTTTGTAAATCATTTGTTCAATAAATAATATGATGGTAAAATGTAATTGTTTTTGGTTCAATTACATCACCTTTATCTAAAGATATTGTTTGAAAGAAGATATATATATATATATAATGTCCATATTTCTGAAAAAAGAACTAAATATTTCATGTGTTGTCCTTATTATTTCACATGACTGTATATGGAATCATGCAGTAACCAAAAAAGTGAGTAAATCAAAATACATGTCAGATTCTTCAAAGTAGCCACCCTTTGCACACACTTGGCATTCCCTAAACCAGCTTAACATATACATGATACATTTTATCCATTTAGCAGACGCTCATATCCAGAGTGACTTGCCATAAGTGCACACCTGCCTTTTTACTTAGAAACCTAGGATAAACACCACAGAGTTAGTAGTAAAAGTATTTGTGTCAACAAATTAGTTATCGACAAAGATCATTGCTGGAGAAAAGACCATACAAAAAATAAGGCAACAGACAGAGGTGGCGGCACTGGAACTATTTTAAACGCATACTATGAATAGATGGGTTTTAAGATTGCAAGATGAAGCCAAAAGAAATCAAATAAGAGAAGGGCAGTTAACTTCTTCTGATTACAGTAGATCAGATACGCTTGCTAAGTTTGCTATTAATACCTAGTTGGGAAGGCCAAACCGCACCGCTACTAGCCTGGCAGTATATTAACCTAGCAAACACTACAAAAAAAAACACTACCAAAGACAAAGCACCTGCTACACCACTTTATAGATTAACTGGCCTATTGAGACGAGAAACTACTTTACAGTTCTACTAAATATCAAGACAAAGCCAACAAATTGGAAACAAAAATCTCAAATTTGAACACAATAGGCCAAGGGTCCACTGGTCCATTTTTCATGTCTCTTGGCTCAAGCAAATCTCTTCTTTTTGGTCTCCTGTAGTAATGGTGTCTTTGCTGCAATTTTACTCAGCCTGACTCAGCAAATCTCGTCTGAAACAGTTGAATTGAGACACAAGCCCGGATTGATAATGATTTAAGAAGAAATCAATGTGTAAAATCTGAGGGAAAATAAAATATAAATGTTTTGTTAACAATTTGTTAATAAATTATTTTCACATCATTGCATTTTGTTTTTTATTTGCATTTTAAGCCACAGCCCAACATTTTTGGAAACAGGGTTGTATTTTCATCTGTTGAATGTTTTTCGTGTAATAAATATTTTTGTTTCCTACGTGTTTCCATTTGTGTTTTTGATGTCTTTGCTATTATTCTATGTGGAAAATGGTAAAAATAAATACTTTAATGAGTAGATGTGTCCATACAGAGAGCACATTTCTGTGTCCACCCAGTGCAAAACCATTCCATTTTGGAGGTTGTCTTGCTGTTGCCTCTTCAGTGCACCTGATATCACATTTATTTGTGCCAAAACAGGCGAAATGTATTCAAAATTGCGTGTACTTCCTAACTGGACAGATTGATATACCTGAAGTTTAATTGACTTGGTGTTATACTGAGATGATTATGTTTTCCCTCAATTGTTTTGAGCAGAGTAAATCTACCCTTTTTGTGTACTGAAGATTTCTTTTTGCCTTAAAAAAAATAATAAAATAACATTTTGATTCAAAAATAGCTTTCCCGATATTTAACTATTTGCAAGAACCCTTGTTTACAAATGCTAACAGATCTCCCAGAAGAACCCGATCGCTTCACACACAACGGTTTTGTAACACATTTGTCAGTGAGAGTAGGGGTCACAAATAAGCACTGAATCTGCTGTCGCACCCCATGAGAGGCAAAGGGAACAATTTGCTCCTCTCGAGTCAAAACAGAAAGAAGATAAACAGATGGCTGTTCCTCTCACCCTCACATTCTCTATCAACTAATATTCACTCTAAATGATTCACTTGATGTCTATAGAGAAACTTTAAAGAGAGGACCTTACATTTCCCAAGCTGCTTACACATAACTAAAAACTAAATTAGACTAAGAATAATAGCATCTATATTTGGTCAAATGAAATCTACTTGTTAAACAGCTGAACCAATTACACAATTTACTGTTCTGATTGGAAGTGAGGGGATTCATATTATTCCCACTTCTCAAATCTGTTAAGTTTTGCAAACATGAGGAATAAAGGACCTCAAAACAATAGTAAAACATGATAGGTCTCCACAAGTTCTTGGAGTCGGTCCCCACTAGGAAATAGGCTATTTCCAGCTTGCTGATAAATTTACACCGTGGGGGTAGTGTGGTATTGGGGTTATTTTTAGGTTCAGGTATTAAAGGTTAGGCATTCGGGCTATGTTAAGTTTAGGTATCAAGGTTCTGTTTTGAGTTTAGGGAAAAAAGTGTTTAGATTAATTTCTGGTCCCAACGAGGGACCTAATAAGTGTAGTAAAACAAGTGTGTGTGTGTGTGTACAAGGCTGTGCTTGGCAGAGCGACAGTTGGAGAGGTAAGTATCGTTTGCTCTCAGTTTTTTCTAGGTCAGCCAAAATGGTTAGTAATCATGTAGTAATGCCCCTGGCAGTCCCACCGGACCCACCACAGTCACATAGCAATTACACCTCCTTAACCCAAATCTGTGCAATTACACCTCCTTAACCCACATCTTTGCAATAGAAAACTAATTTCTAATCCACTACGTAATATTCTACTCAAGGGTCGAAAAAACACCCTGACTCCTTACAATTGTTAAAATCCAGTCGTGTTCAATAATTATCGCTTAAGGGACAGAGAGGTTTTAAAAGAGCTATGTAGTGTTCCTCACACGCTCTTGCTATATATCTGACAAGGAAAACGGTCCGAAGTTAATAGCAGCTTTGGCATGTGCAGAGCTAGTATGATATAATTAAAATACCCCTTGTACTTTTTATCTCACTCCTATTGCTTTCCTTTTCACATACACACACACGCATTTAGCAGGAAACACAATGTTAGTGGGAGCGTACACACACGTGGGGGCGCGTGCACAAATCACACACAACTTGCAATCCTGCTGCACCTGTCAATCAAAGCACGGACAACCCTCCTTCTGGCTTTTCATGATCCATTAAACAAAGAGGCTGTGAGTTCAGTCGCAGAAAGCAGAATGTCACATCTCAAAACACTTGGCACTGTGACCATATCAAGGCGCCTGCAAATCAAACCCTTTTTCTGTCATGCAACTGCTTCACAACTCGAAAAAAGTTTTAACCTTGCAGAAATCCACTGTGATCGTTTTTATGAAAGCCGTTGTTCATTTCCCAGTGGCTGATCTAATTGTAGAGCCGCTGCCCACAGACCATATAGCCCTTGAGGTTGGTGGTTTGATTCCCAAGTCTGCTTTTTTCATCTACGTTATAGGGCTGCATTTGGAAAAAATTAACCCTTAAAAGGCTTGAAAATGCCTAATGAAAATTAACATGGCACTGTTCATGAGGCATGTCTCATTCTCTACAGAGGCCTCATTAAGACTGCATGTTCCCTCTTTTGTCCTTAAACATTACTTACTGAAACACAGCTAACCAGCAGGGGAGGAGGGCAGTGGGGGGGACAGATGATAGACAGATTTCTAGTGGGATTTTTGAATGATGGGAATGGGACTTATGTCCCATTGACTTATGTTATATGTATATATATATTCTCTCTTTATTCTTGCATTTTTTAAATGAAAGTGAAGAAAGAAGGAATTCAATGCATTTTGTCACGTCCTGGCACGGCAGGGACTCCTTCTGTTGTTTATTGCCCTCACCTGTTTCCCTCAGAACAGACCACATTTATTTTCCTGCTTCTCCGTTGTTACCTGTCAATTTTTGTATTGGTTTTTCCCCAGAGTTTTTTTTTTATCTTGTATACTATTTTGTCCCTGTCCATTTCCTTTATTTCCTTTATTACATCTCCTCCGTACTTCCTGCACTTGTGTCCTGTCCCGCTGTAAATTGCAGCCCCAAGGTACTTGTCCTCCAGCAATTTGGATTTTACATTATACAGTGATGATGGGTTTTAAGTAAAGACAAAGCGTCAATGCATCATGAAGCATGACCCTGGGCATACCAAAATCCGCTGTAACATTAAGAAAAAGAAAAAACACACTTTGGATTAGCCGTGGCAAATGACCTGGTAGACCAAGGAAGACGTCTGCAGTGGATGACCGATGAATGCCCACCATTATGAAGAATAAAACCACAAAGAACTGTCTAACAGATGAGGAACACTCTCCAGGAGGTCAGCCACTTTCATCCACCAAATACTTCACAAGCCAGACTGGACTGCAAGGTGGGGGAACAAACAACAGGATTGCTCCAAAAATACCCCAAAGAGTTTACAGAAGTACTGTGGAAAGACGGAACTAATTTTAACTAGAGTGTTGGCAAGAAAAAGGAGTAGAGTAGAGGAAGGAAGGAACTGGCATAACATCTTATTTCTGAAATAAGGGGTACTGGTTTTACATTGATACTGCCTCATTGATACTATAACTGTTGGCAATGCCAGTAGGATGAATTCTGAAGTGTACATAAATATCTGGACCGCTCACATACGCAACCAAATGCCTCAAAACGTATTGAACAGTACTTCAACCAGCAGCAGTACAACAACCCCTGACACACTGTAAAAGCAACCCACTAGTTTTTCAGGGTTGAAAAGTGGAAAGCTCTTGACTGGCAAAGGCAATCACCCAACCTGAATCCAGTTGATTGTGTTACCGGCCTGGTAGAGCATCACCAGGCAAGACATCTAGTGATTTCTATAGTTTGTCACTGAATGCAAATGATTTGTACCAAGTACTAAATGTTTATTTAAAAGATTGTTCATTTGCCCAATTACTACGTATAAAAAGGGCAGGAATTTCTAGGGTTGCAGTGCATTACTGTAAATATCTCCCTGCTCTTTAACCTCTTTGTCATGTTTTAATTCACATCCAATGTGTTGGAGTACAGAGCCAAAACAACAAACCTGTGGCTATGTAGTTGCCAGTTTATTTGTTCACTGGAGCCACTTCCTGTGCTTCAACTGCCCATTCGTACTAAGGACTGAATACATTTTCATTGCCGAGACAAAGTTCTAAACAGCACTGTTGTGCTGCACCACTATTTGTGTGTTTCTGTTGGCTTGCAAGATTCTTGCCATTCTCTCGAATCTCTTTCACAAACAAGCTGTTTTTGCACAAGGAGTCGTTTCTAAGTTCCCTGAAAACCTTTCACACTATCATGCCGTTTCAGAGACAAGAAGTGCTCCTGGCGCTGAGGATCATACCACAAATCTCTTATGTCTGGTTTTGCACTTTCTAACATTCGATCAGTCACTATTTTCCACACGTAAAAGTGATCTGTTATCCCAAAACACTGTGGTGTGCCTTAGACACTGGCCACTGAATGGAAGTGAAGAGAGAGGTTGCCCTAATATGGTGAGGAAGAAGAGGAATGTCCATTAAATCCCAAAGAGTAACTTTACTTGCTTGCTACTATGTCAGTTTTACATTAGACATTTAAGCAGGGTGGCAGGGTAACCTAGTGGTCAAGAGGGTTGGGCCATTATAAAAAGCCTATGCTGACAATGTGAAAAAACCCTGTTGTTCTGCCCTTGAGCAAGACAATCCTTATTCCTCCAAGGTTGTGATCATAGTGATCTTAGCATACCTAGCAGGTAAATAACAGTACAAAAATAGTAATTTTGCAGTAGCAAGTGTATACATTTTCTGAATTTGTTTGACCAGGCCGCCCATGGGAATTCAGTCCACAGGTGACATTGTGAGGGCCACTTTCTATTCACCGAGCTACGTTGGGCCGGTGTAATAACTTGCCCCCAAACCCCTGGGGACTCAGCTTTCACCTTCATTCCCCTGCTAAACCTACAGCTCTTTTCTCTGTGTACCCATTTGTTTTGTCACCATGGAGTTACGATGATATCAACACAGACCTTAACTAACGTGACGAGCCAGATGCCATGCAACCAGATAGCACAAGTACAAACTGTGGTTATATAGCACAAATATGGACAGGGTGCAGCTCAGCCATACATTCTGGTATGGGCAAAGGCACACAGGGAAGACCGATTAAACTAAGCTGCGTAATCAAACTGAATCATTAAAAATATTAGTGAACAAGATGGCAAGGTGGTTCGTAGAACGCTACGATGCTCCCCCAATCCCCCTCTATGTATGTGCTGTAGCAAAATTGTTACCACAATGGTTCTTTTCCAGGCTAAATAGCTTCAATTATCTTCATGTGATATTTCAACTCTGTTATCAGCATGCTGGTCTCTCTCAAACACCAGATAATGTCCACTGTATTAGATGAATATATAGTACACTTTTACACTTTTCATCGCCTGATCAATTGACAGCATGTATTTTTGCCTCCACAATGGCCGCTAAATAATGAAAAGAACACTGCCTTGATAACATAGATAACACAATAGCATTACCGGATGAAAGAGACGTTATGAACGTTTTGGTGTGTTTCACTGGAAAAACAGTTAAACAACGGAAATGGAAATGAAGGCGAATCCAACAAACGTGAAAATGTGAAACCTACATTAGTGCCATAAAATGAAATCTTCCAGGTAGCCTAGTCGTTAGGCCTCAAACTGAAATGGGAATATGCCACTAGTGACAAAACCCAAGCTGACTAGGAGAACCACCTGTATATGTGCCTTTCGGCAAGACACTTTATTTTATGCTAATGTAACTTTCAGCTATGAACCTTACCTTTGGTCAATGTGGGGCGTCGGACAGCGTGACCCCACTCATTACCCACTCATGACCCAGACTCATAAGTGCAATATCAACGCAGATTTGTACATGAAACAAGCACCAACGGAGTGAATGCTAATAGGAGTTTAACACTGTAATAGAAGGGCCCATTCATTAGCGTCACAGGTTACCACCTTAACAGAGCTCCCAGTCACGCTCTCCTGACACTCACCGGTACGGCATGCCCGTTCTCTGTGCCACAGACTCCTCCCTCCCGAGTCCGCACATCCTGAGGTACCACTGGGTCTCCATCTCTCTAATCAGCGCCGCCTTGCTTCTGTGTGGTACCGTGACCTGCTGGACCGGGGTGGAACTGCGTCTCTCCTGGGAGCTGCCGCGGGCTTTGCCACCGCTCATGGAGGCTACGGAATGTTTCCTGTGTGCCGGGGGCCCGCTGTGAACTCCCGGCCCACCCACCCCTCCTCCGCTGCTGCGAGCCGCGAGCATGACACCCCCCAAATCCTCGAGGGCAGGTGGGAGTGTTCCGACGGTAAGGCGCTCTCAGCGTTTTCTGTCTGGTTACGGTGTCGCGCCGGCTCCTGAAGCTACAGGTGGCCTCGGCTTCTTTCTCTGGGAACTTGCCTTCAATCAACCAGTGGTCTCTCCCCTCGTGTCATTGTCTGCTTTCTTCTTTCTCTCCCCTCCTCTCTCTCTCTCTCTCTGGGTCTTCCGACCTCCCCGTCTTCTCTTATAGCCTCCAGTCTTCTGTTTGAAACTGGATCCTGAGCTTCTCGTCTCGTCACCGGCCAGGGTGGAAGGAGTCTGGCACGCCAGAGTGTCTCAAACACGCACACACATGCGCACACACACACACACATGCGCACACACACACGCGCATGCGCTCACACATAGGAACACATGTCTATAAGAACTTTAAGTGGGACAGTAAACTGTCTATATTTACATATATGTCCACAGGACCGCTCACTAAGTCTTCACGCCGGAGATTGGCAGCAGACGAGCCCAATCGGGCTCACCAGACATTTTCTTGGGGCCTCTGTTCTAATGAAAAGATACACATAAAAGCAAAGACATTCAGCATGATTTTGTCAATGCCATTGCCTAGTGATACCCAGTAAAGTAACAAATGTGTTCGTGTCTCACTGTAATCCAGGTATGAAATTAATATCATTTTAAAATCAGCGTGACTTCCTTCAATATAAAGGGAACAGATTATTTAAAATCTAGTTGCCCACCATTGCTTCATATCACTCATCAGGCAACAAGAAGCGTTGAGAAGCGTGCCTGCAGAGAAACACAGACCTACAGACCTACTGGGGAGTTCTGTCATGTGAATGGGAGTTGGCAGGAAAGTATTGGCGGTGGATGCCCCAAGCGTCGATGTAATGGCCCTTTTTGGTTATACCAGAGCGCTTGTGAGGGGAATAGTGAATCGTCACACCGTCCGCAAAAGGGTGAGGTTGGGAGTTAAAACAACCAATGCATATCGCGTGACAGCACCTCTGGGTGTGTTTCAAAACAGCGACATATTGATTCCGTGAACTTTAAAATCTCTCTACGCAATAACAAACCCATCTGAAAGACCCCCGGGCAACAATGTGTGTGTTTGAGCGCAGCACGTACCTCTATCGATTACCTACATCTTTCACAAGGACTACCATGAATTCCCGTCAGGTTTTCCCGGCCTCTGTGCCAGCGAGGGGGACACGGTGGCAGAACGACGTCGCCACACAGAGCCCGAAGGTGAGGCAAAGGACATAACTGCTGCACTCGTTCAGTCATCGTGTAGTCCGAGAGCAGGCATACGCAGATGAGGTAACATTCCCCTCACGTATAGGGTGAGGGGGCACAGCGCTCGACAGTGCTGTTGCTCAGTGTTAAAGCAGTCTGCTGTTCAAGCGAGACAAATCCGGGGATTAATGATGTAGCGGATTTCAAGTGGAAAGCGGTTTCATTATTACAAGGCTGTTTTGAAGAGTACAGGGGTGAGGAGTACAGAGACTGGAGCGATGTATTTTGTCGATGGAAGCTATATGGAGAATTGTCCCTTAATCGACCAGCGGTCAAACGAGGCACTAGCCGGCTTAGTAACGATAAAACTTTGGATGAAAACGTTTTTTTTTACTTTTATTTATTATGTAACAATGGTCAATGGAAACCAAAATATCCAAGGGCTGGATTTAAAATCAATGGAAACAATGGAAATCACAGGCTGTTCCAACTTGTGTGAATTTCATCACAGCAACTCATAATGTGACTCAGTAGTGTGTATGGCCCCCATGTGCCTGTATGGGCCCCCAACAACGTCTGGGCATGTTCCTGATGAGATGACGGATGGTGTCCTGTGAGATCTCCTCCCAGACCTGGATCAAGGCAGCAGTGAGCTCATGGACAGTCTGTGGTAGAACTATGCAGGATCAGATGCACCGATACATAACGTCCCAGAGGTTCTCAATTGGATTCAGGTCTGGGGAACGTGATGCCTTCGCCATCCAGGAACTGCCTACACCCTGTCAATGTGAGGCCAGGTTTCGTCCTGCGCCAGGAGAAACCAGAGCACACTGCACTAGTGTAGGGTCTGACGATGGGTCTGCAGATTTCATCCCGTACTTAACAGCAGTCAGATGTGTCACATGTGCTCAGTGTGAACCTGCTCGCATGTGTAAAGAGAATGGGGCGCCAATGGCAGACCTGCTAATTCTGGTGTTCACTGGCGAATGCCAATCGAGCTGCACAGCACTGGGCTGTGAGCATAAGGTCCCACAAGAGCAGGGGTCTTCAAATCTGGACTTCAAAGCAGGTTTCACTATATATTTTTTCATTGCAACCCTGTTACGTCCCCAGTGTATGTGTTGCTGTTTGTTCCCCTTTTCCTGCACAGGTGCCACCAATCCCATCACTCAAGTTCATCTCCCTCCCGTTATTCTGTTCAGCTGGTTCCTGCCCCCCCCATCAACCAATCACATCCTTCCATCCGCAGTACAAGATCCCTCCATTCACCACCCCAACCCATCTCTCTCTTTTTGTTCACTGTGGTCTGTCTGTTGAGCTGTTGCTAATCTGTGATCAGAACTGTGGTTGTACTCGTTTGTTGTTGAGAGTTGTTTGGAGTAGTTAGTTTGTTAGTTGGGGTTTTGGTTTATTGGTTTATGGTTTATTTGTGGTACCTGTTCTGTTTAAGTTGTTTGTTAGTCTTTGTAGTTTAAACCCTGGTGTATGTTTGTTTCCCCCAATAACCCTCTGTTTGTTTGTTCCCAAGGGGGAAGGGGACCGCACCCTGGGAGTGTGTAGGCAAGGGGCCCGCGGGCATACATTTTCCCGTAGGAGTGATTTGTCTATGCACACTAGGTAAGACCTGGGCGGACCACCCCTTGTATTCCTTAGAGTAGCCAGGGGAAGTTATTATTTTGGTTAGGTAGGTTTTGGTTAGGGGGGTTTTCTGACATTTGCTTTCTTTGCTTTGGTACCGCCCAGCCTCTTTCCCCAATTTTACCGTGTTGTTTTATGTGGATAAATAAATCCCCTGCACGGTACCCTTGGTTGTCGTTGTCTTCTCACTTGCACCTCACGACCCCATACCTTATTTCTATTATTTCACACGGGTGTGCACGCACAGCAGGGTGTTACGCTCCCTTGGCAAAAGGCGTGCGTAACAAACCCCCAAATTATAGATATATTTAGACCTGGGATACCAGGTGGGTGCAATTAATGTTGAGGTAAGACAGAATACCAGCAGGCTCCGAAACTCATAGGGTAAGATTTGAAGACCCCTGCACTTAAGGGATGTCGGGCCCCTCATGCACCATCAAGGAGTCTGTTTCTGACAGTTTGGTTAGAAGCATACACACTAATAGCTGCTGGAGGTCTTTTTGTAGTGTTCTGGCAGTGCTCCTCCAGTTCCTCCTCGCAAGAAGGAGCAAATAACTGTCCTGCTGCTGGGTTGAGGCCTTTCTATGGCCCTGTTCAACTCTCTTCGCTTACCGACCCGTCTCCTGGTATCGGCTCCATGCTGCTGCTTCTCCTGGACACCCGTCATCACTTGTCATTTGCACCTAAACAGTCGACATTGATTAACAATAGCTTAGGCTTCCTACCTGGACCAATTGATATCCCTAAAGTTTAAATGACTTTATGTTGTGATGATCTTCTGTTCCCTTAATTTTTCTCTGAGCAGTGTATTTCAAAAGTAACAATTGGGTGAGGTAGTAAGCAAAAAAGTAAAAGAATCTCCAGAAGCATTTTGTGTGGTATTTAATGTGGATGTGTACAAAACCCGGATGGGGGGTTTCCCCACAATGATAATTGTTTTGAATGTGTCCATTTTTGGATGGTATTTCTTTTCTTGAGTCATGTGCAAATAAACACTGCATTGACCTTAGAAAGGAAACACTCAGACTTCTGGGTCAAATTAAAAGATGAGCAATAGAATCAAGGCTGAATAATTGAAACGTCGTAATGACACCTTGGACCGAGCGTTGAGGGACCGGAGGGAGACTGGCCAAGTAGTGTGTGAACGTTCATCAGTGCGTGTTGTGTGTGTGCTTGCTTGCATATGTATGCGATAAAGAGAAGTGTGGACGAAAAATCTGTAGACACAGGAGGAGAGCCAGCTATTCACGCGGCAGCGTTTTGGCCATGGCAGATGGCCACAGATGGTTTGACCAACATACCGATAACAGAAAGATTGCTCTATTGCATTGCAGAGCAAAACAAGTGAAATCCCAAGGCTTTGCCGTACACGACAATGTGCTCCAGTTGAACTGATCTGTTGAAATAAAGGGTTAAATACATTGACAGTGCAGACAGGAAATCATTCTCTACAGACACTCAATACACAGCAACACGCGCGAAGCACCTTCAATCAGCAAACTGAGCCAATGTCTCTGTCACACAATACAGCGCCTGACAGGAAACACACAAACATGAGGAGGACAGAAAGAAGTAAAGACAGTCAGCTCTCTCCGAGTTGGAAAAAGACACTGAGCTAAAAGGCGACATTGACAGATAGACAAAGATAGAGAGATGAAATTGAGAGAAAGAGAGAGCGACAGACAAATCTAAGTCGGGCCTGACTCCGAAGATCGGTTTACCAAGCGTACGCACTGACACACATATACGCCCACAATCACTTTTGAGTGAAATATTTAACCTTTTAAGAAACAGCGATTCTGTTTCGCTTCTTTAAAAGGTGTGGGTGTACCCCAACCACAAAATATATTGGTCTTTGAAAATATAGTAGAGCACTGATTGGCTAGCTCACCACCCTCTATGTCACTGATTGACAGGCTCATCTGCTGTAAAATCAATAACTAGCATACAGATTTTCCTGGAACTGTTGGGGACATACTTACTAACAATAAGAAGCAACGTCCAAGCATAAACCAATTAAAATTGTTGATGTATGTGGTTAAGTGTATCCTCTTAGCTGTTACAAGTGTTCGCTGGATACCAACCAATGTGGCTGGTATGATTTATGGTATACATCACTAATAATTAACACTGCTCGCATTTGGCAGGTGGCATATGTAAATTTGTCAGAGAGTCTACTATCGGGTAAAATGTAAGGGCATTTTTCTGACTAAAATGGCTCACTATTTTCATAAGTTGACTAAAAACAAACAAAAAAATCATTCAGGTCTACTCTTAAGTCTATCTGTATTCATAAGGAAGCTGAATTGCTGTTGTTAAGTACTGTTCCCTAGCTGGCAAGGTGACAATGACAATGTGTCAACCGTCTGAAAGGCCCTCAATGCACCTATCTAACGTGAGGTGTACCCAGTCAGTTTGTTTTATGTTGGCGGGGTTCACACACACGATAGATTAATTTGCAGAGCTACAGTAGCGAGCAAACCGATGGAAGAAACCAAAACAGCATTCTTTTGGCAAAAATGGTCTGTATTTGTCCCCTCCAAAGTTTTCACCCCTGAATAGTAGGCTGATTTTATTTGATGAGGCTATTAAAATTCAGATCCGAATCCAGAATTAGCCCATTTTTTACTTATGGTTTTAAGGGGCAGTGTGTCACGGTAATAATCACTGACTGCCAGTCTCTTGTCTTTGGCAACAAAGAATATTATTAAAGTTTTGTCTTATTTTTGCTTATGCCCACTGTCCCAAGCAACATGTAAAACTCCCCCACTCAAGTTGAAAGTACAAGCAATACCTCTCTACACGTTTACGTAAGAACAAAAATTATATTTTAAATGAATATTTTTGGGTCTAGTATTTATATTTCTCTTACTGAAACTAAGGAGGCTTTTAGTGTATTTCTGTATGATCTTAGTCATCACTTTTGCCTAATGACATGGTGCTCCATCATGCTGGATAAGGCATTGTTTGTCACCAAACTTTTCTTGGATGGTTGGGAGAAGTTGCTCTCGGAGGATGTTTTGGTACCATTCTTTATTTATGGCTGTGTCCTTATCCACAATTGTGAGTAAGTCCACTCACTTGGTTGAGAAGCAACCCCACACATGAATAGTCTCAGGATGCTTTACTGTTGGCTTGACACAGGACTGATGGTAGCACTCACCTTTTCTTCTCCAGACAACCGTTTTTCCAGATGCCCCATTCATCAGTGAAAATTACTTTACCCCAGTCCTCAGCAGTCCAATCCCTGTACCTCTTGCAAAATATCAGTTTGTCCTTAATGTTTTTCCTGGAGAGAAGTGGCTTCCTTACTGCCATTTTAAACACCAGGCAATCCTTTAAAAGCATTCACCTCACTGTACGTGCAGATGCATTCACACCTTCCCGCTGCAATTCCTAACCAAGCTCTGCCCTGGTGGTGCCTCGATCCTGCAGCTGAATCAACTTTAGGAGACAGTCTTGACCCTTGCTGGACTTTCATGGGCACCCTGAAACCTTCTTCACAACAATTTAATCTCTCTCCTTTAGGTTCTTGATAATCAGATAAATGGTAGATTTAGGTGCAATCTTACTAGCAGCAATATCCTTGCCTGTGAAGCCCTTTTTGTGAAAAGCAAAGATGACTGCATTTGTTTCCTTGCATGTTTCCATAGTTAACAAAAGAACAATGATTTCAAGACCCACCCAGTTTGTTATTCTAATTTAATCGGCATGACAGAGTGATGTCCAGCCTTGTCCTCATCAACACTCTCACCTGTGTTAACAAGAGGCTCGCTGACATATTGTCAGCTGGTCCTTTTGTGGCAGGGCTGAAATGCAGAAATTTTTTGGTGGGGATTAAGTGCATTTTCATGGCAAAGAGGGACTTTGCAATTAATTGCAATTCATCTGATCACTCTTCATGACATTCTGGAGTATATGCAAATTGACATAATTAAAACTGAGGCAGCAGACTGTGAAAATTAATATTTGTGTAATTCTCAAAACTTTTGGCCTTGACAGTGCATGTACTGCACATACTGTCCATTCTCTCCAATGAGTCAACGAATCACTATAATGTCTGCCGTCTGGGCAGATCTGCCTCCAAGACAACTTTTAGTAAGTAAAACCTCCAACCAACTCCACTAACAAATGGATGTATCAAATATGTTGGGATGGATGTGATGGGATGGTTCGGATAGGATGGGTGTGATGGCATCAGTGGGATTAGGGATGGCTGGGATGAGATGGATTGGGATGAGTGGGATGGGATAAGTGGGATGGGATGGTTGGGATAGGATGGTTGGGATGGGATGAGTGGGATTAGGGATGAGTGGGATAGGATGGATTGGGATGGTTGGGATGGTATGGCTGTAATGCATTGGGATAGAATGGGTGGAATGGGATTAGTGGGATTAGGGATGGGTGGGATGAGATGGATTGGGATGAGTGGGATGGGATGAGTGGGATGGGATGGTTGGGATTGGATGAGTGGGATTAGGGATGAGTGGGATAGGATGGATTGGGATGGTTGGGGTGGTATGGCTGAAATGGATTGGGATAGAATGGG
>JACXGK010008170.1:0-15332 GCA_016801125.1 Novumbra hubbsi
GTGATGGTCTCAACTGAGGTTGTGGGAGATGATGGTTACAACTGAGGTTGTGGGAGATGATGGTCTCAACTGGGGTTGTGGGAGATGATGGTCTAAACTGAGGTTGTGGGAGATGATGGTCATAACTAAGGTGGTGGGAGATGATGGCTCGAAATGAGGTTGTGGGAGAAGTAAACGTTTCAATTGAAACATTACACTGTACTGTATTTTGTTACCTCCCAGGTATATTCTTACACATACAGAAAGCCAGGCGAAGATATACTTTGCAGCACCTTTATAGGGTCAGACAGTGTAATGAAGCCCCACGGAGCCCTGCTGAGTCTGAGAGCTGCCACTCCCCATGACCCTCACAGTCCATGAATGCCAATCAGCTGTCTTTCCGCATGGCCTCTCATCTCACCTATCAATCCCTGTCTTTTTCCCTGTCTGTGTGTTTGTGTGTGTGTGTGTGTGTGTGTGCACATGTCTGGGTGTGTTTCTGTTTTTCCTCTAGGTCTGGCAAAGCCCATGGGTCTGGTGGAGGGCCCTGGGGGCCTGGGTCAGGGAGGAGCAGCTGCCACTCTCGGGGAAGACAGCCATGTTGACGGGGAGGGGAAGTATGAGGAGTATGGTTACAATGCCCTGCTCAGTGACCGCGTCTCGCTGGACCGCAGCATCCCGGACTACAGACCCAAAAAGTAGGCCGGACTTTATTGATTTAGGATGTTTTATTCATTTACTTTGTGCAGCCAACAATAAGTCCTATCTCTGCCATGTTGCCTTTGTGAACTTATCCTTGTCTTTTTTGATTTGCTTATAAGTTCTTTAGTTCTGCTAATAACTATTTAATTTATTAGGGTGTACTTACTACTACCGAGTTGTGAGGCTGTTCTACACAGATATCTTCAAATAAGAGAGTCAGCTAAATTATGTCAAAGGATAACAATGTCCCAGCGTTGCTCTCAAACAATGGATGAACAAAGTGACTTTATTTATTTGAGTAGATCGAGACGTGAAAAGAGATCAGATATTACAGAAAGTGCATTGAGTAAATAAACCACATATCTTATCAAACAGTGAAAAGTGCAAAATGGCTTTTAGCTTTGGCTTGCCTCTGTAGCTAGGCCACTGTCTGCACAATATCCATTCAAAGGAAATTGCATAAGACACCAGTTATCCTTACGTGAAAATACGCCGTGCCAGGAAGCCAGAGATAATGTTCATCGTGGCTAGGATTTCTTATCAAAGAGACTGTGGAGATCCCAGTGGGAATAGTAATGGTCTTTTTAAATTAATTTTATATTTAGAATTTGGAACTACATCTGTAATACAATTATTGTGGGATAATAAGCCTTGCCATTGGCGGTTAGATCACACTGTGTCAGAGAACAAAATTAGACTGACAGAGACGCAGGGCGAAAATCTCATGGCCAGAGACTTCTTTGGGCTTTGCTGTGGATAACAATGAATTCAATTCACTACTGCTTTGTTCTGCCCTTTCTTTCACACAAAACACTGTCAACAAACGAGAGAGAGGGAGGGGTAACAAGTAGCGCTTGGTTGCTAATTAATAATGCCAGCTAAAACAATGCTTAATGAATCTATATGTTGAGAGGCATTTCTATACAAAGTAATTGTTGACGTTGTTGTTTATGCCCCTCACTTAATGGGCAGCTGTATGTTATATCTACCCTATGAAAAAGAGGATTTATGCAGTTGCTGTATGTGACCCGCATGTGTGTATTCTGACAGTAATGAACACCCTGATCTGTCAGATATGCACAGTAAGCTATGCCTCCTTGCCGAGATGTAAATCGGTCATTCTACTGGGCAAAAACCGTTACAAAGCCAGACACTTCACAATAAACACACACTCCCTATGCATATACATATATTTAATTAGCTTAACATAAATACAATATGTCTTAGTGAATGGATCATTACTGGAAAATAGAATCAAATTAAAACAAACATTTCCCTTGAACAACCTTGCAGGGTTGATTAATTAGACATGGGTAGTAAGTTACCTACTGAGAGGAACAAGACAAAAACATTGTTTGTAAAAGAACAAAAACAGTGTGGGTCTCCGTTTGGATTTGATATAGATTGTTATTCTTTTGCTGGAACTTAAGAACTACGCAGCAGGTCAATCTAAAAGCAAATGCAAGTTTTATATTAGATATTAAACCAAACAACAGTAAAACTTTTCAAATAAAAATCAGTGCAGGTCTATATGGTATTTGATATATCTTTTAAACACTGTTTTGATAATAAGAGTGTATGGCTTACACTTTGATTGTATAGTAATAATACAAAATCACAATGTCTATACAGTAAGTAGGAATGACGAATTTGTTGACCTGAGTTAGTTTGCTAAGTATTACACATTTTGCCAGTTAAAGATGATCATATTTATTATGATAATCTTCATACAATCTTCATAAAGACAACCGTCTTTAAACAAATTCACTACATGATATAGGCTATAGCAATGTTAGGCTAGCAAACCAACTACTGTAGCTAGCAAGCTTCATCTGAACATAATTTGTTTCCAGGCTTTCAGGCAAATAGTACATAAAAGGGATACTTATTGCTGTTGTGAATTCAAAAGTATTTTTCTCCTGTGAGTGCAGGTATTTATTTTATATATTATTTAATAAATATTTTGTGGGGTTCACATTTAGTTTTGGCAGGGGCTGTGAACTTTTGGCATACTGTATTAAGCGTACTATGGTTTGAGAAATACTAATCTTCCTGCATACTAATCTGGAATACTATACACTGCTCAAAATAATTAAATGAACACATAATCATCACAGTATACCACCAAGTCAATTAACTTCAGGGATATCAATCTATCCTGTTAAGAAGCATACGTGATTGTTAATCAATGTCACCTGTTTTGGTGCAAATATAAGTGATACTAGGTGCACTGGAGAGGCAATGGCAAGACAACCCTCCATAAGGGAATGGTTTTGCAGGTGGTGGACAAAGACACCTGCTCTTTCCTTATTCTTTCAGACTAATTCTTCTCTAGTTTTGCGTTTTGCTAGTGTCCTTGTCACTACTGGTAGCATGAGGCAGTACCTGCTGCCTATTTGGGTTTCACTGGCAAACCAACTCTTCAGGATGGCACATCCATATGTGTCATTGCAAAAAGGTTAGCTGTGTCTCCAAGTACAGTATCATGACATCATCTAGTGGGACATGTGCTCACAGCCCAGCACCGTGCAGCTCGATTGGCCTTTGCCAGAGAACACCAGAATTGGCAGGTCCGCCTTTGGCGCCCCGTTCTTTTCACAGATGAGAGCAGGTTCACACTGAGCACATATGTGACAGACGTGAAATAGTCTGGAGACGCTGTGGTGAACATTGTGCTGCCTGTAACATCATTCAGTATCCAGTTTGGTGGTGGTTCAGTCATGGTCTGGGGAGACATATCCTTGGAGGGCCGCACAGACATATCCTTGGAGGGTCGCACAGACATATCCTTGGAGGGTCGCTAGCCAACGATACCCTGGCTGCTGTTAGGAACCGGGATGAATTCATCACAATCGCCAGACCTTACGCTGCACCACAGACTGTCCATGAGATGCCCTGATCCAGACACCATCCACCGTCTCAATCTATTCATGATTTGGGTTTTTATTGACGTTTTCACTCCATTCTCCTGGTAATGAAATACAGAATGTACAATAAAGATTTTGATCGTTAATATATTTTGTTCAAGACCCGATGTATGATTCAAGTGTTCATTTTTGTTTTTTTAGCTGTGTCGTATGCAAGTATGCAGTTTAAGATTCAGCCATGTTCTGACAAGCGAGTGCCAGAAAACACTGTTCCGGTCCGTTCTGCACCAATTTAACCCCTGCTGTTATCCCTATTCAGTATTCAGTGCTCTCAACGTCATAGTGCAACTCCTTCCAGTGGGGTCTTGTTCTAATGGTGATAATTACAAAGTTAACTAGAGGCTTTATTTTCCCTAATGATTAGCTGCTGCCCTTGCCCATTGTCCTGTGTTTCACCGGTTTCACAATCCAGTAGATATGATTGTCCTTGTTCAATGGAGCCATTGAACGTGTGTCAATTATGTTATTTTCGGCTATGACTTTGCAAGATAACTAGGTTCAGTCATTTCCTCTGGCTTTGTAAAAACCCCTCAAAGACATACAGTACTTTTCAAAGCAGTAATTTGTTTGGGGTGTGATTCAAAGAGTGGTTAGGAGTACCTCGGGTGAGAGCTAGAGCAGTCACAACCATTATTTCAACACCTACTAGACAAATTTAAAGCACCTGCAGATCTCGAGTTTTCACTGAAATGTCGACACTTTGGATAGCGAACCATACTAGCGGTTACCTAGCAACATACGTTGCTCAAACTTTCCAGAATGAGGCCATGCAAATGGCTGCCGTGTCTGAAGTTTGCAAGTTATGCTAGCTAGCTACATTACTGTTCATGCAGTGACAATGAAATTGAGAATGAAATGTTACCATTTGTAGTTATTGGTTTGCTACATCTAAAAATAGCCAATTAACAACTAAAATCTAGTCCCCCTTCTTCCCACGTTATGTATGTATTTGCTATACACATTTACTCTGGGCCAGCTACAGCCTCTTGATAAAATGTCCTTGAAGATAAGGGCTTAGTTGCGGTCCCCCAAAGTCTCAGAGGTTCTATACGTGTGTCTGCTCTCTTTTTGTTTAAAATACTATAAGAGTTAAACGACTGTAAGCTTTCCAAAACCACACTGGAGTCTTAGGATATGACAACTATATATAAACATTCAATCTGTAGCAGATCACTTACATCTAGTAATTAATTTTTATTTATACAGAGATGTCCCTTTTCCCCATATTTACTAAGACAATGTAGATGAGAAAATGTCTACGGTAAAAGGGAAAAATTATACTGTCACAGTCAATGTAAAAATGCATATAGTTTTCTGTTGCTCTTCTTATCAATATTTACAATTTTGCCAATTGCTTACACACTGAAAGTGGATGCTTAGGCAAAAGCATCAAACCTTCACTTTTGTAACCATACCTTTAACAAAGCCGCCAAAATTACAAACATATTTTCTGATTGTCACTTTATTTCCAACTCTGCAACACACTTTGCAAAACACTACACACTGTTTCTTACATTAAACACTTCATTCAAAAAAGAAATCTCTTGGGAAAACACTTCTATTTAAAATGCAAAACATACCTGAAATTGGCGAAACCTACATACACTAAAGAAAACACGTAATGTGCAGTAATTGAACACCAACTAGTCTGAGCCTATGCACTACAAATAAACCTCAGGTAAGCCATTTTTCCATTTTGGGAGAACACTGCAAAAATGGAGGCAGCGAGAGGAAGAGCAAGAGAGAGAGGAGGAGTAGGAGGAGGAACAGGACAAGAACAAATAAGGGGAGCAGGCAATAGACAGATCAATTTTGCTGATGACATTAGGGCCACTTTGGAGGAACCTCCTGCCTCTTCTGTAAGCAATGGACGAGGCATGTGGAGATTGAGGTGGATATGGGAGGGTTGTATTTGGAAGGGTTGGATATGGAAGGTTGTATTCGGAAGGGTTGTATTTGGAAAGGTTGGATATGGAAGGTTGTATTCGGAAAGGTTGGATATGGAAGGTTGAATATGGACAAACGGTACAAACTACACGAAACTGTAAAGGTAAAATGAAAGGTTTGAAACAAACATTAAAAACGATATACAAAGAACATGTAGCGCATCCACTTGAAATTGGAAATAAAACAGAGACAAACCGTGAAGTTGTTGAGACACATACAAACAATAAACCACACCGAGTGTGGCTTTAGCCTAGCCTAAGTAGGCTCCCCAATCAGAGTCAACTGAATGCAGCTGCTCTGACTGAGAGCCCACAATGGCATGCCCTGAAATGGCCAGGGGCCGCAGCCAGGGCATGACAGATACAAAAGGATTGGATATGGAAGGGTTGGATATGGAAGGGTTGTATATGGAAGGGTTGTATATGGAAGGGTTGGATATGGAAGGGTTGGATATGGAAGGGTTGTATATGGAAAGGTTGGATATGGAAGGGTTGTATATGGAAAGGTTGGATTCGGAAGGGTTGTATATGGAAAGGTTGGATTCGGAAGGGTTGTATATGGAAAGGTTGGATTAGGAAGGGTTGGATACGGGAGGGTTGGATTCGGAAGGCTTGTATATGGAAAGGTTGGATTAGGAAGGGTTGGATACGGAAGTGTTGGATTCGGAAGGGTTGGATGACATTACCTGTGATGTGGGTGAGGTGGATTCATGAACCATCCACTCCATCCCTTACAATACTTTTTTTTGTTTACCACTGTACTATTCCTGTCATTATTTTTGTTTCTTGGACATTGTGTATGGATTACTGTACTGTAATTCTACTTTTTTTGTGTTTTTGTTGTTAGAAACTTGCAACGGCACATATATAAGGTGTAAATATGTTTTTTATGACTATTTTTATGTTCATGGAATTGTGAGCAATCTATCACAGAAGCTTATGTGAAATGTTTTTAAAGGCACAGTAAATACAATATTTTCTATAAAGTACATTACTGCAGCTTTGTGCACATGTGTATCATTCTGTTGCAAAAAATACATTTTTAAAAAAGATAAGATGTTAGGTTTTAATTGCAGAGTTTGATTTTGACATAATCTCCACATGTTGTGTCTTATTTGGCTTGTATGTAGAGTTTTGACACAATAAGGCAAAAACTGTAGTACTTCAATGTCTACTGTATATGGTATATAATCATTGCAGAAGACAACCTTGCTCGTAGAGTATAAGCCTAGTTAGTTACTAGAGTTTTATCCAGATGAATGTCACTGTCGATACTTGTAGAATTCACTGCATAATCATTGAGAGCATTGCTGGCAACTTTGCTGAAGCAATGCAACAGATATCGGAGGTTGTTATGCCAAAAAGTTGTCCTCCAGTATCTGTGACTAGGTGATAATGTAAATATAAATCAACAGAAGGAAATGCAAGTTGCCACAACCAGAAAGCTGAGTATATCTTTTAAACAGTGCTGCCAAATTAAAAGGAACATTATTATCTTTCTGGGAAAATGCTTCTGTATGGGGAAAAGGTTTTCTTCCACATTTCCTATGCAGTACAGGGAATCTCAGTTTGATGTGAAATTTCACAGCTAGTGAATAATGTGGCAGTGAAAACCAGTCAGGCCAGCCAAATAGGGAGTGTGATGGGAATATGTCTTAATCTGGAGCTCTGTTTCTGTCATATCTTGTTCCAGGTCAAATTATGATAGCTTGCTTATTCCTAACTGTAATGGAACTATTAGCCTTAACGGTTTTGCAGACAGATACATGTTAAGGCTAAGTGATTTCCTCAATACCGCTTGACAAACTTAATGGATTGATTGACATAGGCACTATCATAGCTACAACAATGAAAAAGAAATTGCCATTTTTTTTTGTTGCCATTTTCAAATTGGCTAACCAAAAGTGGATGGTTTAGTTTACATTGAGGTTATTCTGATAAATTATTTAGACAGAAGTACTGCACGTCACAAACATGGTTATGGGTGTTAGTGTTGAAAAGTGTACCGAATTGAGAATATACGTCATAAGATTGATGTAAAAAGTTGTAATGAATTCATAATTGAGCCATAACTCAATAAAAATGTGGAGAATGGAATACGTTCTGATGGGACTGTAGGTACTCAACATAAGGTTGATGCCATTACCCTTTAAGGTAAATGTGTATCACTGACTAAAACATACGCTCTGCAGTATGAAACATATGCTCTGCGGTTTATGCTCATCTGGTGAGATATCCGGGAGCCCTGGCGTTCTACCATATGAACTGCTGACAATGAAAAGCGTGAGATGGACAAAGTCACGCGTGAAAACACTGTGCTCGGTGAGTCAGCGTTGTGGGCCGTAGGTCGTCTTGGAGGGAATATGTGTGTGTTTGTCTGGGCACCAGATGGACTGCGTCCTGTCCTCCCTACCGACTGAAGATTGGGAGATTTTGTCACTCAGTCAGCGCGGAAGTACAAACGAGTGCACCAGAGGTTTTGAAGCTGCAGTTAATATTCGATTTACTAAGTCCTCATGAGGAGAGTTAACCAAGGAAGTGAGCATTTCTGATCGTTCAACCCTGACAAAAAAGGTTATATTTGGTTTAGTATTTAAAATGTGTTTTTTGGTTGGGGTTTAAGATTTGTTTTAGGGTTAAAGTTAGTTGGGGGGAAAACATTCTGGAAATCTACAGAGTTGTTTTTAGTATACTGTGTGTGTGTGTGGCCTGCTCTTAATGTTTCACCTCAGAATGATTATTTTTAAATTGAGAAAAATATGGAGAGACTACATTTTCATTAAAGTTATAATTGATTCAAATTATAAATGTTCTACCATGCTTCACCATAGTGAGGGTCCTGTGTATTGTCCACTCAATTATAAATGTTCTACCAGGCTTTACCATTGTGAAGGTCCTGTGTATTGTTCACTTAGAATTGGATGTTGTTGGCCCGGTTGCATTGCACATGACAATTGATTTTTAACCGACTTGATTTGTTTAACTAAAGGCGACTAATAAATTAATTCTAGCCATGACCGTTTTTGATATATATAATTAACTTGAATCAACAATTCCCATACCATGCAAGACCCCTACCAGCGACCAATTACCATTTACTAGGATTCTGCAAGTCTCTTGATCCCATCTCATGCACTTTGTGAACACATTATGAACGGCTCTTGGCAGAACGCCTTGACAGAACCATGTGGGGGCCAAGCCGCCTACTACTATTGTATGGCCACACGATTTGTTTTCTAATTTGGTAAAACATATATTTTGCTTTTAGAAAGCTTGTATCTATCATAACACTTATTCATAATTGCAGTAATTCTTGTGTTCAATCATCAGTTTTCAAGCTCTTCTTAAGACAGCTGCAGCGTGGTTTATTTACCTGTGATCGTCTTCTAGCTACCTATTGGTGATTCGCTTGGGAATGCAGGCTAGCTGTTTTGCAGATCCCTGTAGTCGATCTGTAATAACACATAGTGTACACAAAACAATTATGATGTGTCAGATTTGGTGTGCTTAAAATCAAATCTTTAGCAAAGTTTTAGATAAAACAAAATGACAAAAAATATTGTTTGCATTTAGATTAACCTAATGGGTTAAAGTATAGAACAATATTATTTAAAAAATCACAGTGTTAAAGGATTTTGACTTGATGCTATCAGAAAGTTGTGTCAGGTTCTAAACCACACCAAATCCCAACTCACACATGCTATAAATAATTAGTCAATTGTGTTGAAGGCCTTGAAATAAGGCAGAACAGTTACGCAATTTATGATAACAGTAGAAAAGTTCTAAACAAAATAGCACACAAGAGATTGGAGTCAGAAGGAAATGCTGATAAAAAATACAATTGGGATGCTGGTGGGAGATGGTTTACAAGATTGTGTGTCGTCGTTGCCATAGAAATCTGTTTATGTGTGACCAGCTTTACCTTTAGACGCCTCGAAAAAGCTTTATTCTACTGAAAAAGAGGACTAAGGAAATGGAAAAGACCCACATTAAAATGTTATGCAACTGTATGGTGCCTGTTTTTGTGCTTGTGTAAATTAGAAAACAACTGTGGTCTTGTGCTATTCATTTCATTAACTGGGTCATTGAAAACAGCAACATGAAATCAGATTGCAATCACTAGAACCACTGCACCCCACAGCTGCAGTTACCATGGCGTTGGTGTGAGAGGTCTAATCAGTGGCAGTAGGAGTGTTTTCACCAGTTGAACTCCTGGACTGTTGAGAGAATATGGAAATGGGGGGAGGGGGGGGGGCTGTGGAGGCTGTGGTAAAAGAAGAATAGAGAAGGTGCCCTGTGTGTTAGTTTCATCCCCAGTTTGAATCTCCACACCTTATCTGCCTCAACCATCCAGCTGATACTTGAGCAAAATGTATCTAGCCTTTGCAGTGAGGCTTCGGTGTCTGACCAAAGACTATGAATTTAAGTAGTCTAGCGCATAAATGCATAGAAATGTATTAAGATTATTTAGCTTATTGATAACGTAACCTATCTCCTTCGAATTGTCATTTGAGCAGTTACAGATATGGGAAGTAAGGCTGCATGCATGCTGGGTAAACGGAAATCTTTTTTTTGTTTCACCCTGTATTTTAATTTGTGTAATTACTACTAATTATTGTGTTGCTTTAATAGCACCTGGCTTGTTTCTTTTTATGTATGTAAGAAACATATCATCCCTCTGCTGCTGTAATAAATACAATTAAATAAAATTGTAAATAAAATTGTGTTTTGAGACCATACATTTTTATGAATCATCACGAGTAAACCATTCATTCAGAAAGCATAACGTATACAAGATATATACAAGATATACACGCCCCTGTTTATTTAAATGCGGAAAGCCTCACTGGTGAAAACTTGAATCGCTTACCATAACTAATAAACTATATGATTTATTACTTTACAGGTGCAAGCAGTTAACCTACCCAGAAGACCTTCCTCAGATCTCAGTGGTGTTTATCTTCGTCAATGAGGCCTTGTCGGTCATCTTGCGGTCTGTCCACAGTGTGGTCAACCATACCCCTGCACACCTTCTGAAGGAGATTATCCTGGTGGACGATAACAGTGACAGTGGTAAGACTTTTAGTCTAGATGCTTCTTTTGTTTAACCATATAAACCTTTTATTCCTTTTATACTTTGGGTGGTGTATTTTAAACTCTTTTTATATCAACATCTCACTGTGTTCTTACTGTTGTTAGCTGACGTTTTCAGTAATTTGAATACCCGGAATCCCTGTATTAATTATGAATGAATACACCAGTTCACAAAGAAGGAGACAATAATATCCTTGATAATTATTGACCTCTCTTAACTGTCCTGTTTGGCAAACAGTTTTGAGTCTCTAGTATACCTACTGCTACTTTTTACATGATAAAAACAGGTTTTATACCAAAGCACATTACTATTACCATGACCGTGCTGGTTGTAGAGCAGTGCTTTTCAAACCCTGGGTCGTGACCCTTGGGTGGGTCGCGAGAATAAAAAAATGGGTCGCCAGTGATTTTATTTTAAACAAAAATATTATTTTCTAAAATATTTGAATAAAAAAAAATCTAATAATATTAATAACAATAGCTTTGATTAGAAGTACACAGAAAACATTCAAATTCATGCAAAAATAAATAATCCACATGTCACCTGACCGGCTGACCGACCTACTCGTAGCCCAAAACAAAAAACCTTGTGCGCATTGTTGATATACAATTCGTACCATTCAGCGTAAGCACCGCTCAACTGATGTTTCCAAACACATTTTTGCGCATGTGAAAAGGATGATTTCTTTCCTGTCGATATTGCAACGTGAGTGAAGTTGCTACAAAGCCTATAATAAAGAATAGTTTACCATCAAATACATCGCGAATGTTGAAACGTTTTGATTCTAATGAGAGAGTTACGTGAGCATAATAGCCCTTACTTTTACTTTCGCTTTAGATTATTTCGTTTTGGCTTGTTTATAGTTATGATTATTTTTTATTCTTGTTCTGTTATGAATATTACATTGAAAGAGTTTGTTGTGGAATATGTTTTGTGTATTTTTTAAGCATGCAGCAAACGATATTAATTGGTTAAAATTAATGTATGTAGGCCTAGCTTGATCAAATTATTTCAGAATCGACTTTGCGTTGCAATCGCGTCAAGGATCAAGTGCACGTGCATCATCAAAAGTGGTTAAAAAAAGTGCGTTACTTGGCGTTACTTGGGGACAACGGAACAGCTTAAACACTCTGGCCACCTGAGGCTAGGCATTGTCCTGCATCAGGAGGAACCCAGGGCCCAGTGCACCAGCGTGAGGTCTGACAGTGGGTCTGAGGATTTCATCCTAGTGCCGTAAAGCTGTCTGAGTACCATTGGCTAGCATATGGAGGTCTGTGTGACCCTCCAAGGTTATGCCTCCCCAGACCACCACTGACCCACTGCCAAACAGGTCATGCTGGATGATGTTGCAGGCAGAATGACGTTTACCACAGCGTCTCCAGACTCTGTCACGTCTGTCATATGTGCTTAGTGTGATCCCTCTCCCATCTGTAAAGAGAACGGGGCACATATGGCCCACCGCCAATTCTGGTGTTCTCTGGCGAATGCCAGTCAAGCTGCACATTGCTTGGCTGTGAGCACAGGTCCCACTAGAGGACATTGAGCCTTCATGCCACTCTCATGTACACCGCTAGCCTGTTCCTCCTCGAACAAAGGAGCATATACCGGTCCTGCTGCTCGGTTGATACCCTTCTACGTCCTTGTCCAGCTCTCTTTGCGTAACTGCCCGTCTCCTGGTATCTGGAGTCTCCATGCTCTTGAGACTGTACTGGGAGACACAGCAAATGTTCTTGCAACAGCACAAATGAACATGCCGTCCTGGAGGATCTGGACTCCTGTGCAACCTGAATGGGCTGCAAGTACCACCTCATGCTACCAGTAGTGACACTAGCAAAATGCAAAACTAGAGAAGAATCAGAAAGGGAGGATAAGAAGAAAGCAATTGTCTGTGGCCACCACCTGCAAAACTAACTGGCACGCAAGCACATACTCCTCACAAACATTCATTCTAAATGGACCTCACTTAAAGATGAGATAAGAGACGTTGCATTTGAGAGATGTTGCATTTGGAAAAAGAATATAAACCACACTACTTATTGAGTCTACATCAATGGTTGTGGTCTAGTTTGTAACAGGCTTCAAAATACATATTAGTTATTTTCACCTTTGGTGCCCAGTATTCTTTTGACGGCCTTGGATAGGTCTTTTGATCATGGCATATTGTATTACCACTTACCCACATGTAATAGGCTAAGGAGAGTAAAAACATCTGCCTCTGCAGTCTCAAATGATCTGGGCTGTTTGGTTTTGGCGGCTTCTCACACCTGCGAGGCCTGTGGCGGCCGACCCGATCAGCCCCGACCACTGGCACCGTGTTGTTTTCTGAGGAGAGGAAAAATTAACTTGATTCCAACTGACACTTGGCCCTTAATCACTTGAGCTCGGAGCTGGGCTCCGTCTCCGTGTTCCCCAGGCTGGTGCAGAAGGGAGGCGCATGAATAACACACTGAAAAAGGGCCAAGGAAGAGTCAACATTGGCACATGCCCACTCTCCCCATAGAGGCTCCAGAACAGGCAACCATTTTGTTTAAACGAGGTAGGCACTAGTGAGCACTGCAGCCAAACTCCACCCAAGCCACTCCAGTCTCTCCACGCCAGTCCGCACTCCATTGTTTATCGGTAGTGATGTTGATGCTAATTTGTGCAGATGTATAAGCTGTTCCCTCCAGTGAGACTGGGCTATTAACATGCAGGCTTGGCTACTTGACCTTTTCTCACCGGCTTTGCCTGTCCGCTCTCATTTGACTGAGGTTCTGAGAAATGGCGAGAGGTACAGCACAGACACCGGCTGGGTGCATAATTCATCACACACAGGGACTGAGATGTTTGTCTTGTCATTGTGACATATCCTTTAGCTTCGACGGAGTGACATTGGTTTCTGAGAGCGATAGGGTTATTTTCATGTTAGCTCCTCACCTTTCAGTGGGTAAGGGCAAATGTGTGAGGGCATGATTTCATTTGTGTAGTTCTAACCTTTTTGTCAGTCTGAATATTACATTTATAAATGATAATGCATTATCCAAAACAAGCACACCGAAGCAACATTGCTGGTGTGGAGATTATCAGGAGATTGCTTGGAGTTGAATAGGAGAAGAACTAAGGTCAACATCTTGGACTTATGCTAATAACGAAATGATTCTCCCCTGACTTAACTGGCTTTTCACTAGGTTTTGAACAGGAATCTAACACTAGTAAACACTGGGGTATCTCAGTTATTTTATTAATATTGAACATTATATATAGGAATATAAAATCATGTTTTTTCAATAGGCACATTTCTCTTTATAATGTTGGTCGTATCGAAGTTCCAAAAAGGGATCTCCGCTAGTTTAAAAGTTAGGGATTAAAAAATCTAATTATTTTTAAATCATGTTTTTCCTATGGAGTAGCCAGTTCTTAAAAATGTATTGCACCTAAATACATTGAAGTTTCAGGCATTATATTACTGTAAACTGGAAAACTAGAAATGGTTAAACAAACTGGATGACTTTTGGTAGAATCATCAGGGCCAGGCGCAATTAATCCAGTGTCTCAGAAATGCTTACCCTGTGGGTTTCCTCCTGCCCCACATTGGGTTTACAGAGAGAGGTGCAACAAACCAAAAATATGCTGCTAGCCACCGTCCTGTAGGCAAAACATCTTGTTAATGGGCGATTCTTGAAGAAGAATCGCAAGACCTATGCAACCGTTAACAGGTGGGCCAAAAATAGAGCCGGCACAGTGCAATAGTGGTGGGAAGGACGGCATCTCAGAATGCACAACTTATCAACCCTTGTCATGGATTTGGGCAGACGACCACAAGGCAACCACTCATATGACTTAAAAACAAGATGTTGCTCCAGAAGGCACCAGATCATCAACACCAGTCAACTGAGTAGAAAAGCACCCCCTGCTCCAGCTAATTGCAGTTCCTGTTGTATTATGCCGATGGCGGATTTATGATTTGTTGTGAGCAAGATGGGCCCATGAACCCGTACTATGAACACATATGCTGCTGGCAGTTGTGTAATGGGGTTGGGGGGATTTATTACTGACTCAGGTTAGCTCCCTTGATACTAATTGATCAAGGTTTGAACACCAGAAATGCCTGAACATTATGATGCTGACCAGGATTCATGCTTCCCTGGGTGAATTCTCCCCTTTGTCACATGGACGCAGCCTGAATGTACTGACGTAATCTCCAACCCCTGTAATGCCATAGAGTGAGAGCATTCCTTTAACATTCAAAGCTTTTCTTTTGGTCTGCGTCTCATGACTCTTCTTTTTTTGTGATCCAAACACCTTAAAGATTTCTCTTTCCCTTTTCCCCCCCAATCTTCCTCTGTCCAGTAGGAAGTGTAGAGTGTTCTTTTGCCCACCTGATGTTTTCATTTTATTCGCCATAGGGCAGCATCAACGCTTTACTGCTGACTTTGAGATTAGTGTTTTGACGGGTAATACACTGCTCAAATGAATTAAGGGAACACGTAATCATTGCTGTATTACATCAATGTCACCTGTTTTGGAGAAAATGAAAGTGACAACATGTGCACTGGAAAACATTTTTGCTTTTCACCCAAAAATAAGGACATCCTAAGTGACCCAAAACCTTGGTTATCACCACCATAATTATCAATGTGAGGTAACACAGCAAGAAAACCAGACAACTTCCCACAAACCAAGAGTTTTCACCCTGGCTTTCTA
>JACXGK010008171.1:0-23175 GCA_016801125.1 Novumbra hubbsi
ACAGATGGGGAAGAGAAGGTAAGACAGATGGGGAGGAGAAGGTAAGACAGATGGGGAAGAGAAGGTAAGACAGATGGGGAAGAGGAGGTAAGACAGGTGGGGAAGAGAAGGTTAGACAGATGGGGAAGAGAAGGTAAGACAGATGGGGAAGAGAAAGTAAGACAGATGGGGAAGGGAAGGTAAGACAGATGGGGAGGAGAAGGTAAGACAGATGGGGAAGGGAATGTAAGAGATATAAGGACGAGAAAGTAAGACAGTTGGGGAAGAGAAGGTAAGACAGGTGGGGAAGAGGAGGTAAGACAGGTGGGGAAGAGAAGGTAAGACAGATGGGGAGGAGAAGGTAAGACAGATGGGGAGGAGAAGGTAAGACAGATGGGGAAGAGAAGGTTAGACAGATGGGGAAGAGAAGGTAAGACAGATGGGGAGGGAATGTAAGAGATATAAGGACGAGAAAGTAAGACAGTTGGGGAAGACAGGGAAAGCCAGACTCCAAAATGCTTCTTTATCTGCATGCATTCTTAGGCAAAATATTTTCATAACTGTTTGAAATTTTAGATTTTAAGTGGATTAAATAAACTGTAAACAGAAATAGTTTTTTTTCCCCTTAGCTCCAAAAAGACATCTGGGTTGCATTAGTTTTTACGGACACTATTTCATTCCTCTGCATTTGTCATTTTACCATTTCAGCTAAGACTGAATGCAGTACTACATGCAGTACAATTGGAGATAGTTTTGAATGCAGTACTGAATGCAGTACCATTTGAGCTAAGATGGTGGAGATTCCATTTTTGGTCCCCTTTCTGGAAAATATGGCAAGCAGATATAATTAGGTGAAGAATCGTGAAATATATTTTTCTAACCCACAGGGAATTTGCTGAATAGTCTCAAAGCGTTGTAAACGTATCTAACACTTTGTAACACAATGCCTGCTAGCTCACTGACCTACTTCCTCTTCATGAATCCATACTGTGCTGTGTATTGATGCGCTTTCATATCAACATTTAAATGCTAGGTTAATAAAGTGAATCAACTTGTAGGATGGAGGGGGATGGTGTGCTATTTAGATCCACAGGCTGTAATCATGGATGTCATATTCCCAGATCCCCAGTTCATACCCCAGCTTCTCTTACCACAGTCACCAATCTATGTAGCACGTTTCATTGTTCTTGGGTTCATTTCAAGCATTTTATATGAATTGTGATTTAGGAGCCAAATGAGCTGGCTCTTGCCTTTGAACTCAGCCAAAAGCGTTGACTTACGAGAAAAGACCCATCACTATTCAGTGGCAGAATGTTGCATACATTTTCTATGTTCTACGATACCAATACAGCCACAGAATCCAGCATAGATTCCAGGATATTGTTAAAAAAATCAGGAAAACAAGGTTGTCAATCGGTACCGTTATTTGCTGACATGACTGACTTAGCAAGCTAAGTGACACAAATGTTAGCCCACCCTTGTGGCAACCACTTTTGATAGAATCAGTCAAATCCTACAGCAAGCATGCCACAACATCTAATGATTAGGTCAGTTTATCTGGGGACATGATCAAAGGGACTAAGACACCAGCCTGTCAGGAAAAATATGTTATATGTTGGTAATGTTTTATAAATGCAGTAAGACATGTTAGTCAGTGCTATGTCGTGAATATAGTCACAGTGAAATGGCAATTGCATCCGGCCAAACATTTACCTGTGGCAATGTAAGGTAAGTTAATTAGACTGTTTTCCAGACTACGCTTCCTCCTGCCTTTCCATGGTAACATTGTGTTTCTGTTCTTGCATGCGCTTTCTTAACAGATGCAGAATAGCAATTCCAGGTTGTAAGACAGCACTGGATTTCATTTTTTCCAATCTTCAGGCTACATCTTACAATATCTCCTCTGCAGTCTGTCTCTAAATGACAATAACGTTTTAACCACATATGTGTTGTCTCTCTTTGGGCAACAATGCAAGAAGTCTGAACTAAGGTTTCCTAAGGACCTTTGATCCAAACTAGTTCACTTTCCGAGAAGAGGTTCCAATTTGAGATTCATATACTGCATTACAACATGTTGCTCATAGCTTAGCTCATAGCCAGCTCAATAAGAACATTACGAGTGTTTTAGATAAATCTCAAGACCACGAGACATTAGTTTTCTTTATTTGGAGCACTAACGGATATCACTACTCCATTCCATGCTGAATAGTGAATAGCAGCTTCATCCTACCCAGGCTGATGCCAATGCTATGACACTGCTCATCTGGTAACAATCTCCCTAGGAGCTGCTTCTGCCACCAAAAGCCCCATCCATCACACACACACACATGCGCGCACGCACACTAACACACAAATCCTGGCTGCAGTGAAAAGTACAGTGAAAATACTAACTTTAGTTCAACATTCAATTTCAGAGGCTGTAATTGCATTCTAAAATAACCAAGAAAATGAGGTAAATCAGTTGTAAACGTTGTTTATTTATTTTAAGACAAACGCGGCAGGGTGTTTAAATGAACCTTTTTGTTCTTTTGCAGAAACCGTTGTGTCTGTCCCAAACCTCCTTAATTCCCTGTAGGGCTCAGTTTAACAGTTGTTCAATATTCCCGGTAGAGCCCAGGTCAACAGTAGTGCACTATTTTCCATAGGGCTTAGGTTAACAGTAGTGTAGTACATAAGGGAGGGTTTGGGACATGACTGCTGTCTGCTCATTACTCCGATGATGAGTGAAATTAGAGCTAAATGAGTTGATCTAATTCATACACACAACAGTGGAGTTCTGATTGCTCTCCTTTTCATGTCCCCCCAGACTGACACCGCACTGTGTTTGGTTTTGGAGTCGAGAAAATGAGCACCAGATTGATGAAGGCCCAATGCAAACACGTGTAATATGTGCTTTAGTGTGTACGCATGCATTGGGAATGATTGTTTCCAGACCAGGGAGCATGTACGTAGGACTTAAAAGGACTAGACCGACTATCCTTGGCGTGAATGTGAAGGCTCCTCAAAATCCTCACGCATTGAGGACTGTTAACTTTAACTGAACAGACTCTTTACCCATCCGGTGTCCCTTAGCAACTGACCATCTATCCCATATGGACTGTTAAGACGTCTCTATACCCACCGCACCAAGCCACCTCCAAACTGTCAGCTAAATAGATGCTCTCAACTGCCCTCCAACTCTGTCCGTTTCCCTGTATCTACTGTAGATACTAATTTGGTAATTGAGTGAATCAACTGTAAAGTCATGTATATTATACACCACTCGCTCATATTATATCATATTCTTGCTGCCCATTTGTATATAATTGAATGTAAACATAATTTTGTTTGTCCGGTCTGTAAACATTGTCTACCACTAGCAGTACAGCAATGGCCAAACATTTTGAGAATCACACAAGTGTTGGTTTACACAAAGTTTTCTGCTGCAGTGTTTTTAGATATTTTTGTCAGATGTTATTACGGCATACTGAAGTATAATTACAAGCATTGCATAAGTGTTTAAGACTATTTTTGACAATTACATTAAGTTCATGCAAATAGTCAATATTTGTAGTGTTGCCCCTTCTTCTACAAGACCTCTGTGATTCGCTCTGGCATGTTGTCAGTTTACTTCTGGGCCACATCCTGACTGATGGCAGCCCATTCCTCCATAATCAATGCTTGGAATTTGTCAGAATATGTGGGTTTTTGTTTGTCCACCGGCCTCTTGAGGATTGACCACAAGTTCTCAATGGGATTAAGGTCTGAGGAGTTTCCTGGCCATGAACCAACATTTTTTATGTTTTGTTCCCCTAGCCACTTATTCATCACTTTTGCTTTATGGCAAGGTGCTCCATCATGCTGGAAAAGGCATTGTTGGTCACCAAACAGTTTTTGGATGGTTGGGAGAAGTTGCTCTTGGAGGTTTTGGTCCCATTCTTTATTCATGTCTGTGTTCTTAGGCAAACTTGGCTAAGAACCCACTCCCTTGGCTGAGAAGCAACCCAGCACATGAATGGTCTCAGGAATTTTAACTGTTGGCATGACACAGGACTGATATTTGCGCTCACCTTTTCTTCTCCGGAAAAGTGTTTTTCCTGATGACCCAAACAATCAAAAAGGGGATTCATCAGAGGTAATGACTTTACCTGACTCCTCAGCAGTCCAATCCCTGTATCTTTTGCAAAATATCAGTCTGTCCCCGGTGTTTCCTTGAGTGAAGTGGCTCTTTTTCTGCCCCTCTTGACACCAGGACATCCTCCAAAGCTCTTGACCTCGCTGTGTGTGCAGATGCACTTACACCTGCCTGCTGCCATTTCTGAGCAAGTTCTGCAGTGGTGGTGCCCCAATAACGCAGCTGAATCAACTTTAGGAGACGTCCTGGTGCTTGCTGGACTTTCTTGGCCGCTGTTATGCCTTCTTCACAGCAATTGAACCTCTCTCCTTGAAGTTCTTGATGAGGCAATAAATAGTAGATTTGAGTGCAATCTTACTAGCAGCAATATCCTTTCCTGTGAAGACCTTTTTGTGCAAAGCAATGGTGACTGCTGTGTTTCTTTGCAGGTAACCATGGTTAACAAAGGAAGAACAATGATTTTAAGCCCCATCCTCCTTTTAAAGGTTCCAGTCTGTGATTCTAACTAATCAGTGTGGCAGAGTGATCTACAGCCTTTCCTCATCAACACTCTAATCTGTGTTAATGAGAGGATCACTGACATCATGTCAGGTGGTCCTATTGTGGCAGGGCTGAAATGCAGTGCAAATGTTTTTACTTGTGGCCACGGCAGTACTATATCACACAATAATATTCAGTTGGTTTATAAATGTTCATAATTAATATACTGTGTGTGCTTTTCCAATGGATGCATGGTGAAGGAAAGCATTGTCCTTTCATCTTCTAATAGCTAAGTTGAACACATTTTTTCTAGTAGTAAGTTACTCAATGAGAAGTAATCTTACTAAATTAATTGTAAGTAATGTAGGTGCTTAAAACCAGTCCTAGGAGGAAGATGGTGTGATGTGGATGTTTTGCCCAGTGTCATACTAATTATAAATCACTCTGTATAAGATCTGCAAAATAAAAAAAATGTATGTTAAAATATATTGTGACCATATTTACCGACCCATGAATGCTAAATTATTCCATGATGTCCTACTCCTGGGGATGATGATAGAGGACTGTAATAACGTAGGCTGACAAAAAGATAAGATAGCCCTCAGATAGCCCCCAGCCATCTACTAGACAGAAAACATATCATATCCGCTCGGTTTCAGAACTAAAGCACTTGGATAAAAACTAAAACTAGCTGACTGTCTGGCCAGGATATAAAGCTCTTAACACACTATTGTTCAATTTTGCATACTCACAGGTATGCACACACACACGACCCACATCCTGTTCTGAACCCTGAGCCAAGAGCTGAACCATCACAGAGTTTGAGGTCAGGGGTCAGGGCAGGTTTTGGATGCCTGGGGCATTTGGTACCCAAGCAGAGAGCCTGGGCAGAAATCAAGGAGGAAATGAAAAGCATCTATATAAAGCCAGTTGTAATGAGTCAAAGAGAGCAGGCCAGAACAGGCCAGGGAGCAGAACAGGCCCTGTTCACTGTGCCCTGCCTGTAAGTCAAGCCGGCGTCACTGCTGATCAGGGTGGGAGAAAAAAGATGAAGCGAGGGTGGGACAGAAAGGCAGAAAATGTCGAGTAGAGAGAGGAGGATAAAGAGAGTGAGTTCAGAGGGACAATCCCTCATCTGTTGAAGCAGAAGTGGCCTGTCAGGTGTTTTTACATTGAATATGTCTAGTGGAAGTGACAGGGCTGGACATTTGACTGCACTGTAACTTATTCAACGGCGTCCCTTCTGGACAGGAATGGCAGGATTGTTGAAGTATTTTGTCATGTCGATAAGGATATCTTATACAATGTTTACTTCACACTTGATGGCATGCAGAATATATTTAGACTTTGCGGTACACAGGAATTCAGAGAAGTGCGTTTAACCACTGTCCATGGCTGGTTAAGGTGGCCTTGGTGTAGTTACTATGTTGTACTTCTGGTCACAAAGAAACCAGTTCTGGTCACAAAGAAACCGTTATTACATAGGTTTGTGTTGCAATTTATACAATTTATACAGTGGCAGAATACCTGATCTTTGTGACTGACCCAAAATTAAGAAAAACCTTCACAGTTTACAAACTCTGTGCTATATACAGACTGTGAGCATGGTCTTGAGTATGTAAAGACCCTGTGAGAATGATTGAGGTTGACTACATACAGACTCCAAGAGCATGGTCTTGAGTTTATACAAACTCTGTGATCTTTCCCTTGACTATGTAGAAACTCTGTGATCATTCCCTTGACTATGTAGAAACACTGTGGTCATTCCCTTGACTTTCTACATACTCTGTGATCATTCCCTTGACTATGTGCAGAATGTACAGAGCATTGCCTTGCCTTCGAAAGAGGCTATCAAGGGAAATCAGACAATGTGTACACTGCCCACAGAATGAGGTGGAAAAGAGCTGCACTTCTTAAGAGAGAGAGAAGAAAAGAGAGAGAGAAGGATGTGATGCAGAGAGAGAGAGTGAAGCAGAGAGAGAGTGAGCTGTTGTTCCCAGGAGGAGTTCCTGAGGAAAGGCTTTGCAACAGAACCTGCGCTGTTTTTTCTGACAACATTTCAGAAATATAAAACAATTAGAGGGAGTCATTTCCCAAAATAGAAACCATCATTCAAGGTTTCAAAGACAGCTCAAATGAACAAAAGCTTGTGTGTACTGGCAAGACACTAAAATGAGAGACAGTATCCGACAGACCACAAACCTGTCTTATGTCATTTATATTTTTTATATCATGATCATTGTTAGTATTCATCTTGCTAAGTGTACTTTTGACACCACAATGAGCAATCCCTACTGTCGGTGGGGAGCTTGGTTGTCTTCAAATAGTGTTGTAGTAAGGTTTCACTAGCGTTATGGTAGGGTTGCAGTAGCGTTATAGTAGGTTGTAGTAGTGTGGTAGTCACTTTATAGCAGGATTGTAATAGGGTTGTAGTAAAAGTGTGGTAGCGTTGTAGTAGTGTGTGATAGTGTTATAGGTGTGTGGTTGTAATGGCATAGTGGTGGTTTGGTAGGGTTTTAGTATGTGTGTTCAGTTCTATGACTTGAAGCACAGCCCAACAACAGCACAGTATCCAAATCTGTGCATGCAACTACACGAACACACAAACACCCTTTTCTGCGTCTGTGATTTATGTCTTACATGTACTTATGTTGGCTGTTATTTTACCAGGAAAGAATGCTAAGAAAACATTCTTATTTACAGCATCAACCTGGAGGAAATTAGGGTTAACTGTCTTGCTCAGTGACAGAACGACACCGTTTTTCATCTTGTCGGCTCAGTGTTTGAATTACCTGTTGTTGGCTGGCCCAATGCTCTCAGTAAGTAGACCCACCTGCTGCCTTTCTGATTAAGCCTCTCATTAATGACTTTAAGCTGTATCCTGCAAAAATAAGCTTTCCACTGAATTACAGAATATGCTGTATAATGTAGAACCTCAACAGCAGTTTGTTTTCTGTTGACACTGTTAGAGAGCTGTGTCATTTCTGATTGGGGTTTCTGACTGTTCTCTGAAAGCTTTGAGACGCCCGGTGAGAGGATTTGGAGCTTGTTCTCTGTCCCCAGTTGAAGCCCAGAGGAAGGCATGCTGTTGTGCCAGGATGCAGTATAAGTTCACAGCTGATGGAAAAACAGACCTGTACATGTTGGCTTCACCCGATCGTTTACATTGACGGGATAGTGTTAATGGGATAATGTTAGGAGGATAGTGTTAAGGGGATAATGTTAGGAGGATAGTGTTAGGATGATAGTGTTGAGGGGATTATGTTAGGAGGATAGTGTTAGGGGGATAGTGTGAAGGGATAGTGTTAAGGGGATAATGTTGGGAGGATAGTGTTAGGGGGATAGTGTTAGGAGGATAGTGTTAGGGGGATAGTGTTAGGGGGATAGTGTTAGGAGGATAGTGTTAGGGGATAGTGTTAGGGTTAGGAGGATAGTGTTAGGGGGATAGTGTTCGGGGGATAGTGTTAGGGGGATAGTGTTAGGAGGATAGTGTTCGGGGGATAGTGTTAGGGTTAGGAGGTAAGTATTAGCACTCACATTCTCTACTTCCCCACTTCCTGCCCAACTGTTCTCAGGTTGTTTGTGTTATACAAGGAGAGCTGTAGTCCTGTGGGACTAAACTGAAGAGGAGGTTGGTACCCCTTACCTCCTCACCCCCCTCTTTACCTCCCTCCTCAACTCCCTCCTAACCTTACCCATTCACTCTTTGCCTCCCCCTCTCCTCCGCTGCTCTTACCTTTCTGGCGGTAGTAGTCCCTTATGGCCCCTTCTACACTAGGCTTCCTATTTTGCCCTCCAGGGAGAGAGAGAGTGTGTGTGTGGTGTGTTTGTTAATGTGTGTGTTTGTGAATGGGTGTGTGTATGTGAGTGTTTGTGAATGGGTGTGTGTATGTGAGTGTTTGAGAATGGGTGTGTGTATGTGTGTGCTGGGGAGGTGGATGTCACACTGAGTTAGTCCAGCATACTGCCTGTGTCCGGCTAGACCGGAGAACAATATTTTTCTTAGATTGTCCCTTAGAGCCAGAAGCCTGCAGAAAGGGAATGCTGCTCTTGCTCCATCAGAAACACACCTTCCTCTACCTCCACCTCCCAACACATCTTCCCGCCTCCGCCTCAACATCCACCTCCACTTCTACCTCCTTACACATCTACCCCCCTCCACCTCAACATCCACCTCTCATCCACTTCCATATTCCCATGTCCATCCATTCCTCCTTCTCTGTTTTAATCCCTCAATCTTCTGAAATGTATCATAACTCTAGTTCCCTCAGATTTTAATAAAACAACCTAATCTTTTTCTCTGACTGCTTTAAAGTTGCTAGTGCCATGGCGTCAGAAATACTGCTCAACTTTGTCTGTTATCAGCAAGATGTCCCACTGTCTGTTTTCCCAGCTCTTGGAGACCAACCTAATCCAGTTCAGTGCACCGTTACTTGGGTTGTGTGTCTGTGACTGATTGAAGCACTGATAGTGATAATAGTTTTCAGTTGTGTTCTAGGACTCTCAAGTTACTTTCTAGAGTTTTACTTTTTTGTCCTCAAGCGGTTGTGCTTTTCAAAGTTCAGTCAAACTGGTAAAGAACCAGGAAGGAAGCGACACCAGTCTGGAATGCATTAACATCCAATATACAGCAATAAACTGTAAATGTTTTCTTGGAAGAAGACTGAGGCAATATTTCAGTTAAGTGAAATTTATCTTGGCTAATTTGTTCTCATCAAAAGGCCTGGGATGTCCCATGTTGCATGGCAGGCCTTAGGCATCAACGTCTCCAGGCTGGAATGAAAAGACAACTGGTTTGGATGTGAAGCCAGTGAATACCATAGCATGTAAAACAAAGACATTCCCTCAAATCTAGACACCAACCTATGTGATCCAGCAATTCCCATAAATGCTCCCATTACAAAATATTTGTATAATGTCCATTTAGGACCGGTGAAAAAAGTGTTAATGGTGTGGTGTGATATGGCATAATATGGTGTGGTGTGATATGATATGGTGTGGTGTAATATGGCATAATATGGTGTGGTGTGATATGATATGATGTGGTGTGATATGGCATAATATGTTGTGGTGTGATATGATATGGTGTGGTGTGGTGTGATATGATAGGGTGTGTTAGGGTGTGAAATGGCATAATATGGTGTGGTGTGATATGATATAGTGTGGTGTGATATGGCTTAATATGGTGTGGTGTGATATGATATGGTGTTGTGTGATATGGCATAATATGGTGTTATATGATATGTTATGGTGTGTTGTGATATGGCATAATATGGTGTGGTGTGATATGATATGGTGTGGTGTGATATGGCATAATATGTTATGGTGTGATATGTTAGGGTGTGATATGGTGTGATATGGTGTGTTGTGATACGGCATAATATGGTGAGGTGTGATATGATAGGGTGTGTTATGGTGTGATATGGCATAATATGGTGTGGTGTGATATGGTGTGATATGGTGTGATATGATAGGGTGTGATATGATAGGGTGTGATATGGTGTGATATGATAGGGTGTGATATGATGTGAGTTGTAGCCTGCTGATTGGGTGGGTAGGGGAATGGGGGGGCCTGTGGGCACGCAGCTGTCTGGTGGTCTCGCTCCATTTTCCTGCCAGCCTTTAGACTCAGTCCAGGTGGGAGTATCTGTGAACATGGCACGGTGACGGGGATCTGCGGGGGGAGAACACAGTTGGGGTGCCAGCTTTAGCAGGCATTACATCAACACCAGCATGCCTGCTGTCCGCTGGACTAATCTGGAGCCAACAGTTGTTAAAACAGGGAGTTGGGCAGTTGGTCCGGGCTCTCCTGCATCTCTGGGTCTGGGAGTGGGGTGGAGGGAGACGGTGGAGGAGGTGGTGTGTTGAGGACACGGGGGAGTCGTGGGGCATAATCCCCCAGTTGTTCCCCTGATTGAAAAACAAATACATCTTTCGTCGCTGCTGTCATAAAATCCAGCACTTTTCCAAACCCCGTAATTAACAGTTCTATAAATAACGGCATGGTACCTCGATGCCTACATAGTGTAGTAGGTCTAGGTTTAGCCTAGACCTACTGCGGATATTCATGTAACTCAATGTAGAAATAAGGCCTACTTGATTCATTGGTGTTTCAAGGCTACTAGTAACATTCATTAGCATTGTAGTTGTCAACATAATGTGCATATTAATGTATGAAATGGAAACACATGGAGTGTACAAATCAGCAGAATCTCTAGATTTAAGTGTTTAGTATGGTATATGTGCGGCGATATGTGTTTAGGATGGTATATGTGCTGTGATATAAGTGTTTAGTACGGTATATGTGCTGTGATATAAGTGTTTAGTATGGTATATGTGCTGTGATATAAGTGTTTAGTATGGTATATGTGCTTTGATATATGTTTTGAATACGGTATATGTGCGTTGATATAAGTGGGATAATGCCTCTATATACATTTCCAGGAAACATGAACCCTGTGAAAACACTTGACTCTTCCTCCCCTCTCTGAGGTGTCTGTTATTTCATTGGCAATGTAAAGTGCGTCAGCAGTAATCTCTTTCATAACACTTAGATGTTCAGCACGTGTTGGTGGAGTTTAAAGCCTTGTGTTATCCAGCCCCGGATCCCAAGGTAGACCGGCCTGGAGGTTTGAAAACCAGCACTAGGCCCATTGTCTCGGCCAAAGCAAGGCCAATCTCTGGAGTCGACTATTCAACCAGCATAGGGTGAGACGCCTGTAGTGCTGTCTCTATATATCGACTTCCACATATACCCAACTTGCTCTATTTCATGGTAAAGCATGCCGGTCTTGGTGAGTTTGTATTTTACTGCAAATATCAGCATAAATATAGATGTTTCGCATCAGGCCAAGTGAATCTGTAAGTGACCTCAAGTGGTTTTAATTTGCTTTAGATAAGAACAGCAATGTAACATGACAGTTTCCTCCCGTTATTCTCTCTTTACTGCTTTCTCTGTTTTCCCTCTCTCTTTTTCTTTCTATTTTCCTCTACAACCCCCCCCTTCCCCTTTTGACAGACCTGGTCTGTTTCTGCCATTAGTCAACCCGGCTTGGTGGAGTGGGGAACTGAAGACGTGAAGGCTGGAGGGGGTTTGGGCTGAGGGTGGGGGTCAGAGAGGGGCTTTAGCCTGGGGAGGGGTGTTTGTCTCTTGGCTCTGCCTCCTTTTCAATTTCTCAAAGCACAGACGTCTGCGACATGCAATGCAACTGAAAAGGGGTAAATCCAGGGATGAATGTTGAGTTCAGTTTATGACAGACCTGAAGTGCAGAGAAACTAGGCATACAAAAGGAGGTGAAGTTTGTATAAAAGGGAAGGAGTTTGAGGTTTCAAGGCGGTGGGGAGACAGAAGGTGGAAAGGTGGAGGTGAAAATGTGGAGAAGAGGGACAGGAGGAGGTGACAGGGAGAGAGCCTGCATAGATAAAGAGAAGAGGAAGACAGGATGCCGAATGAGTCTCGGGACCCAGGGGAGGACCGGCAGAACAGATGACTTTGCCAGAGAAGGAGAGGCAAATTGAGGTTAGGAAAGAAAACAAATGAGGGGAGAGATTAAGTCTAAGAAGCCAGTGCTGCACAGAAGACCGTTGGAGTGAAGCGATAGGCTTGTTGAAAGACGTTCTTTCCAGCAGTAGTCACCAGCGAATTGAATGACTCACGTGGCACGATCTGTAATTCAGTGGTGATAGAAGAGGTGAGGAGGTTCATGTGAACAGATTTTAATTGAAGACCATAATGGGGGACTAACTGCAGGTTGGTCCACGGCCTCTCCATTCATTAAACATCTCTGAGCCCACGGCTGCTGTGGGAGCAGGTCAACCCAGTCCATGTCAGTAACATTCACCATTGTCTTGGAATCACTACTGATCCTTGATACCGTTCATCTCAGCCATTCTATGTGGAGATCGTTTGGGGATTTGTTTTGGGATTTGGGAAGCGTACGTTTCCGTTTTAGTATGTTGCCTTTTCTTCGCCTTCCAATCCCCTGGCAGTCTCATATCCCTTTCCCTGTGCTCTGTGTCTGACACCCAGAGCTTCCCTAACCCCAACTCTAACCCCAACCCCAACCTGAACAGCCTGACTGGCACCGTGAGAAAGCCTTGCCAAGCTATTGGATTAGCTTTTCAGCACCACATTGGCTAATTAATGAAAACGTCTGTGAGGCGTGAGAGAAGTAGAGGAAAGTCATTGTCCTTGCCTCAACAAATAGTGCTTCCCAAATGGCACTCTACATTCTGCACAGAGCATTGCTTTGGCCTGGCACTCTGTGGACATGAGTTCAACATGTGTGCACTGAATAGAGAATAGGCAGCCATTGGAGACATATTCTATCCTAACAGGATTTCAACAAACCACATCAGCCGTTACTAATAAGTTGGCTGGAGACGCTATGGCAGTAGTAATATTCACAGTTGGAATGATTATGTGTTCTCTATGGGTGGTAGTAATGCTCGGTTCTCACTACACTGTCTGGCCATCTAATTCAGACAGTAAAACAGGGAAATCATCAGTGAATTATCTGAGGGAAAACAAGAGAGATTTGTGGCTGTGAAGTGTTTCAATACTACCAAACAGCACCGGATCCCAATCATACAGTAGTTGGCTACATATGGGTTATATTGTCTGTCCTTTGTCTTCACTCTGGCTAAACTGTTTCCAGCAGTTGGACTCCAGCCAGAGGCACTCTCACACCTGCCGATTGTAGCAGAGGTTTAGACATCATGGAGGCTGGAACATTCAGAACCGTAGTAGCTGGAACTTGAACCATGGTCCTGTTTTTTTCCCATAAACCCCTCTCTCTCAATGTCCCCTCCCCCAACAGAGGATGAAAAGGCAGAAGACCAATGAGTCATGGCTACATGTAAACCTTACACATAACAGCCAGTCCGTTGTAGTTTCTATGTAGTATGTAGGGTACAAAGACGTCCATTGTGTCCTGCACGGCTTTATCTGCAGCACGGTGGCTGAATGCCTGGGTGACCTTGTGGGAATGTTTGACCCCTGTCACGAGGTGTTAGAGGTGAACGAACCACTGAGCTGAGGAGAGAGACTGGCAGGTGTTCTATAACATCCAGTAGGGGAGAAGAGTCCCCGCGGAACAACAAACCTGATCTACAGTACTACTGTGTTATTTGCATGTGTCTGCGAGACATTTTGACAGGCTACTTAAGACAATGAATATACAGTTTTTCTACACTGATAAATACGGACAGCCTGGAACTATAGATTCTGCCTGATGGAACATTAATAGCTCAATATGTCCAATTCAATTCACTTGTTTTACATCTAGCTAAATATCCCAAGAGAAACGTACAGTATTGAGTGCATTCATTTGGTTAATGACCCTTGGAAATCAAACCCATAACCCTTGCAGGTGCCACGTTCTGCCAACAGTCTGGACAAGAACATCATGAACACTTACTCACCAATGGAATGAACACAGTATAACATAGACCCATTACACCCTGATTATGTTCAGGGTATGGTATTTTTAGCTACTGGAATACTAATACTACCCTGTGTAATCTTGGATTAAAACAGGTTTATTGCCATCAGACTAACATGGTTGCAATTTGGCAGGATCCGAAAAAGCTCCCTTTTCTCAATGTGGTGTTTTAAGCCACGGCCTGTGGGAGTAGAGTTGAAAAATGTGTGCACTATTTAGGGAATGAGGATGCAATTTTGGTCCGCAGCCTGGGTCTATTCTGCTGTTATCCTGTTGAGATAATAAGATAAGAAGTCTTTGATTTGGGGTAAATTGAAGTAATGGCTTCCGGTTAGCTGTGTTCAGGCCAAAGGAATGCACAATAATCTGGTAACATTGGTTATCCTGCTTGTATAGCTCCTTAATCCCACAGCTGGCAGTCTGAAGGATGCAGGAGTCAAACCACTTCTAACCTGATAATACATTGCTGTTTAACAATGTAAGGCAATGTTTTTCATGTTCTTATTCTAACATATTTCGTTGTGTCCTTCAAATAGCCACACTCGCATGAATGCAAACACACATAGTTCCTTGCGCACATACACGTAGTACACCTGGATGTTGCGTTTAAAATAGAACATTGCGTGGGCACCAACATAATCACCTAAGCAAATGTTATGCTTGATGAGTGACACACCTCGTGTGATGTGATCGTGCGATGGGGGTGTAGACGTTTAATGTGGGTCTTAACCTGGTTCAGAATGTCTCATAAGTCCCTCTTTGAGGTTCTTAGATCTTAAGTGAATTTGGGAAAGCATGAGAATGATTTTATTTTCACTCATCGTAGAGATATTTCCTGCAGTTGAAGGCCTGTGTATGTGCATGAGGTGTGTGCATGTCTACCACTCTGTGAACACACCCTCATTTGGTGAATGAAATACTTTTATATCTTATATATAGTTTTCTCAATGAAATGTAAAGTACAAAGTTGCCATTCAGATTCATATCCTGTCTGTTTTTGTCAATCCATTGGGTATTTATCAGACTCTATAATCACATGTTTAAAAGAACAGCCTCTTTTGCTTGCGTTACTTGAATTACACGGTAACTACACCCACAAATAAAATAAACAATTCTCCCAAACCGCCAATGTTTTGTTGCACCTAAAGTGGTGAAGCATTGTTTTGGTGGTATAGATTACTAAACGTTACTCAATCGTTGTGAGTCTTTTCAAAACTCAACACTTTGCCTGCATTCCTCTTTAGTACACTAGTCCCTAAATAATTGTCTTTAAAGGTAGACCGTTTTTGCGTTTGCTGATTGTGACTTCACAAGTTTGTGTAATGTGTTTTTGTTTAGCAAGTCTCTGTTACTCCACATGCCATAATACATTAGTGGACTTTGTGTCTCCAAGGCCACCAGGGCTTAATCCACTTGAACTCACAGTATCACTTGCATCCCAAACGGCATCATATTCCTTTATTTAGTTCACTACATTTTACCATGACACAACAACTGGTTAGAAATAATGCACTATCCAATGAATAACGTGCCATTTGGGATGCAGACCTGCCATGTACATGGAAAAACTAGTTTTTCTTATTGTATGCTTTAACCTATGAACCGTAGGAACAGTCTGGGTTTTGAACCTCAGGGTCAGCCTTGTTTCGACATATCAACATTGTGGTCACTTTAGGTTTACCTGATGAGTCAGTTTGATTTTGCCATAGGATTCTTAGGATCAGTCTGGTTTTGCCTGATGAGTTAGTTTGGGTTTTCCATTTGAATCTGAGGATCAATCTGGTTTTTCCTCATGAGTTAATTTGGGTTTTCCATTTGGATCTTAGGATCAGTCTGATTCTGCCTGCTGGGTCAGTTTGGTTATAGATCCCAGACCTAATGGTTGATATTTCACTATGTCCAGTATGTGTACAATTGAGGACTTCCTTGAGGTCGAAACTCTCACCTATTATGTGATTCATGTGACAGACAGTGAGCAGTCTAACTTCTTAGCAAACAAGTAGGCCGTTTCTACGGTGTAATATTGTACATATGACACCATTTTTTGCTGGTGTTAAGGCAGCACTTAAAAGTTTTAATCAATTGTCAGATAGTTTAACTGGCTTAGAGTGGAGGGATATAAATATTTGAGGTCTCTTTAACAAACTTGTTCCAATGATAATTTCAGGAAGTTCAATACCGGTGAACCGCGTATATGTACATGCAGCTGTACCGTAGGTCTGGGTTGCTCAACTCCTATCCTGGAGATCTGAAACACAGTGATATATCATTTTACATGGATTTATTGCTGGTGTTAAAAAAATCCTTGTTATTTATTGAATTCTATCAAAACCAACTGAATGGATTCAAACATTGTATACAACAAACGCGTTCAAGTTATCATATTTAGGAACGATAGACATTTTGTTATTTTTGGTTCCTGTATTCCCCGCACTATGCTATAACAATATAACAATGGAGTTTACACTGATTCCAAAGCAATACTTGTCAAGGCCAAAATATTGTAAATACACAATTTGAAGGTCCACATAAGCATTTAGCCATCTGGAGAAGGTTCTGATTGGCTAGCCTCAACAAAACGTACAGTGGGAATCAATCCAACCCCAGACCTTTGCGTCAATGCCAGCCCTTCATCAGTCATTTGTGGCTGTCGAAATAGCAAACATATTTTTCAGACACACCCGTGAACCTATACTGCCACAGCCTACCCTATTTTTTTGTAATTGTTAAGTTTGTTAATACATGTTTTAAGGTATTTTAATGCATTGTTTTGATTTTAGGTAGATAGGTCATGCATATGCAGGGTTATGGGTTCAATTCCCATGGAGAGCTAGTATGAACATTTACAAATTCAATCACTACTATAAAATTCCTGGTTTAAAGCTTTTGCTACATGACTTAAATGGAAATGATAGAACAGTGTTGAAAAGACAGGAGAGAAGCGGGGTTGTAGGCCGGATTTGAACCCATTAGACCACCCTAGGCCATTAGACCACCCTAGACCATTAGACCAACCTAGGCCATTAGAGCACCCTAAGCCATTAGACCACCCTAGCCCATTAGACCACCATAGAACATTAGACCACCCTAGGCCATTAGACCACCCTAGGCCATTAGACCACCCTAGGCCATTAAACCCCCCTAGGCCATTAGACCACCCTAGCCCATTAGACCACCCTAGGCCATTAGACCACCCTAGGCCATTAGACCACCCTAGGCCATTAGACCACCCTAGGCCATTAATCCCCCCCTAGGTCATTAGACCACCCTAGCCCATTAGACCACCCTAGTCCATTATACCACCCTAGGCCTCTCTTCTCATGCAGTCTAATCTTTTCCTTCAGTCTAACATTCTCATTAAAGTATCTGGGCTTGCAGAGCAACGTGTTTTTACAGCCGAAATGTGACATCACCACCATGTATCAACAGCACCTCATAAACAGACAGGCATGGCCTGAGGTCCGTCTGGCCGGGAGAGCCCCAATGGACACCCGCACTCCCTGTCTCTGGAGGGACAGTGATCTAATCTGGGGCTGACTGCTCAGGAATCACTGAAAAATTGTCAAAGACAAACAAATGAGTAGTGTTAGTAGTAGTGTTGCCATTTTCATTCTGTTGTTTGACCCGAGACTGTAGCCTCTTACTGAATGCCCAGCACGCTGTACTGTAAGTGTGAGGATACCCTTTAGGATACAGCCTTTGATTTAGAGTTGACATTCAGACCTATTGGCTGGCTGGCAACTGACTTGGCCTGGCTGGCAGTTAAGTAAGTAAGCAATGGGGAAGTTTAAAAAAGTCAGGACTTTGTGACCGCGGCTTTGTAGTGGGTCTCTGGCGGTAGAATTCACCTGGTTTCTGCCTCTCACTGTCGAGGCCACGTTTCACGCTCCATTCTACAGGGCTTCTTTACGTTAATCCACATATTCCAAGACGTAAAAGAAGACTCGAGGCGAATCCTGTCGCGGTGGCGTGCGTCTCATTACCCATTGAGCTCCTCCGGAGGTCTGCAAGTGTGAGGACAATTGTGTTGGATCTGCGTCTGAGCAGTGCACTCCATTTTCTCCCGATAGACGGCCTCAATCCTCACAAACATGGCGGTGTAAAATCAAATGGCATGGAGATTTTTACGCAAACCAAGATAATTCCATCAAGCGTTTTATTCCTCTCTCTGTTAACGTATGAGTGCCTTAAATGACAACCTATTTCCCATGCGGTGAAATAGACTCCACTGAAATTAGGGCACTTGAAAGGGAGCCGTTTGGGACAAGGCTTTAGACATCTGGACGTGTGAAATATGTTTTACAACAGCGATGACCTTTAACTTCCAACACAAGGCCACACCGCAGGAAGACAACAACAGTCACATATAACAGCCACATTTATTCTCCACTAGTGTATAGCTAAAAAGGAAATGGACTGGCAAGAAATTGTGTTTTCCCTGGAAATTATACTGTGTGTGGTTGGAAGTGTTACACCAAAATAAATAAATAAAGAGAAATTAAATGAATAAAATTGTTGTTGTCAAGTCAGAAAGGCACAGGGAATGTTTCTCTAAACTATGCGTTATTCTTGTAAGAGGTCTTGTGCCTACCATAGAATGTTGAGCTTGTGACAGTTATACTACAGTCAGCTACAGTCAGTTATAGTGTCAGTTACAGTTGGTAATACTGTAAGATAGTGTCAGCTACAGTTGTTAATCTGTCAGCTACAGTCAGCAATAGTGTCAGCTACAGTCAACTACAGTTTCAGCTACAGTCGGTTATAGTTTCAGCTACAGTCACCTGCCATGTTTCCTTAAAGCTGACAGTATGGACCCTGTAAAAAAACAAGAGCTGACATTTAGGGGTAAATAAATGTTCATGGAAATATGAAGGAGGTTTGTCTTCAGGACAAAAGGTGTCTGTTTTATCAGCAGGTTGATCTCCCCCCAGTTCTCCTGGGGACAAGGCCTGACTAAAGGCCCAGTGTCTCTGTACTCTGTCTTTGTTTGTTTTGACATTAAGGCCCCTTCGCAATGAGAGAAGGAACATCGGTGCTGGTTGTGTGCTCTGCACTGTAATAGAGAGAAGTGTGTGTGGGTGTGTGTTTGCACCTGCTGGTCTCAGCTAGGACACAACCCCCTTCTGTCACTCCCTACCTCCTCTAGATGAAATATAATCTCTTTGAGGACCAAGCTTAAGATGATCTCTTTATTGTTTCCCTCCAACACAGTTCATGCATCCCTCTCTCTCTCTCTCCCTCTCTCTCCCTCTCCCTCTCCCTCTCCCTCTCCCTCTCTCTCTCTCTCTCTCTCTCTCTCTCTGTCTCTCCCTCCCTCTCTCTCCCTCCCCACTCTCTCTCCCTCCCTCTCTCTCTATCCCTCTCTCTCTCTCCCTCTTTCTCTCTCTCTCTCTCTCTCTCTCTCTCTCCCTCTCTCCCTCCCCCCACTCTCTCTCCCTCCCTCTCTCTCTCTCTCTCCCTCCCCCACTCTCTCTCTCTCCCTCACTCTGCCACCAAACACCCTATCATGTGACTGCAGAATCTTTAACCCATCAAATGAGCTTATGTTCTAATGGGGCAGTTTTCTATTCTCCACATCTCATGATTCTACTAATAATCCTTTCCCCTCCCCTTCATAGGGCTCCGGTTTGTCAGACTCAGCACCCAACATGTGGTTTCTCTGGGCTTTTTCCACAGGCCAGGGAGCTAAAGATTTTTGTGGAAATCCAGTCTAATCCATCGTTAGCCTTAGTACGAGTGTTTGGTCAAACACTGCCTGCCTTGTAGCCCACATACAGTGCAAAGACTTGGGTATCATGCCTTCGTCTCCTTTTATAGCTTTCCCCTGGCTTCAGTCCATGGTCTTGTGGGCTTGGTATAACCAGATAGCATCTGACAACCCACTGTATACAATGTGTACCATCGCAACCATTTTCATTTATCACAGACAGACTCCCTCCCAGCCTGTGGGGCAACACAGTGTTGTTGGTGTGGTGTTGGCTGTTTATGTTTGAAGTCTGCTCAGTCAGGGGGTCCGGGACGGAGACGGGCTGGCTCCCCACAAGAGAAGGGAACTGGTGAATGGGTCCGGCAAGATTACACACACACACACACACACAGATTCAAGGTTTTTAAGCCCTTTTCATCTCTCCTCTCGTCTTTCCTCATCTTGAAACATAGTTTCTGTTTACTCTGTAGTCCAATCATACTCTGTACTTCTGTTTCGTCCCAGATGAGTCATTTGAATTGGAGGCGTGTCTTTCATAGTCTCCTGCGCCCTCAGACCTAGAGCAGATTATAGGTTCATTGTCACATGAGATTCTTACAGATAACCTCTTTCGATCATTAACCCATAAGCAATCACATATTAACTGCAACTTTGAGGCATGTGGTTTAGTAATGGTAATGTACTAATCGTAGTGTTATTTCTGCACCACTGTTGGTGTCCATACAATGTGGTTTAGTAGTGGTAATGTACTAATGGTTGTGTCATTTCTGCACCACTGTTGGTGTCCATACAATGTGGTTTAATAATGGTAATGTACTAATGGTTGTGTCATTTCTGCACCACTGTTGGTGTCCATACAATGTGGTTTAATAATGGTTTAATAATAATGGTTTAATAATGGTAATGTACTAATGGTTGTGTCATTTCTGCACCACTGTTGGTGTCCATACAATGTGGTTTAGTAATGGTAACATACTAATGGTTGTGTCATTTTGGTGTCCATAAAATGTCATGGTTGGTGTCCATAAAATGTGGTTTGATTTCTTACCCTAAATCCTCAGAATAACAACATCAGCAGTGTGTAAAGAACAGAATATGTTTCTAAACTAGAATATTACATCCCGCCAGGCAGAAAGATGGTTACACATAACAAGGTCCACAATTTCAGAGACTCATGGAATGTTTCCATTCCACACACAAAATGCCCACATTTCCTACTTTTCTATATGAAGATTTTTTGCAGAAAGTAAAGTGTAAATAATTCAGTATCATCTTATTAAGCTTTAGATTAATATGTGAGAATCAATGATAAAACATGTAATTATAGCAGGACTAGAGGCAAAGGATTCCACAAAGAAAGTAAAGTACAGCAGAGAAGTAAATTAGAGAATCAAAAATAACATATTCAAGTAGATTTATTTAAAGACATTAGAGCATGCCGCATAATGTGTTTCTTCTCTCTCTCATCCCCTTTATCAACCGTGCTCCAGACATTACCATAACATACTTGTAGGTGCCTCTTTTCACATTTAGTTGTGCGTATCCCTCAGATTAACCGCTGTGCAAATGGTGCAATTAAGCTTTTTAAAGGAAATCAAGCATGTCCCATAATCATCAAACTTACAGTGTAACATTTTCACATCATTCACGCCATTACAAACTGTAGACTATAAAAGCAGTTCAAACCGTTAATCAACGGCATAACTCATCCTTACACAATGTCTGTCGTACCAGTAAAGCGGACCAGTCAAACGAGAGACCTTCATATGCCTAAGCATTGTCGAAACAGTTACATGAACATATCATGTCTTTAAATGAGAAAGGTTCTTTAATAGGATAATCGTTAATCTCGCAAGCTCAGACTGTCAGTTTTTTATTAATAGAGTGTACATGAGTATATTGGTTAAGTCATTATCTTAGCGCTCGCAAAGTCAGTGACCCGTTCAAATGCTACTCTACCACCTGTAACCTGAAAAGAGTGATTGGTGGACAGCCCTCTTTTATCTGGTCAAAGTCCAATGAGGTCTCTCCTTTGTTCTCACCCCTCAATGGTCTGACCAATAATGCGTGTACACACCTGCCCCCCAACCCTATTCCACCTGGAACCCCTAATGAAATGCCATTATGGCTGCCCGTTCTGCTACTGCTTCAACCCTGTTCAGGACAGGCCTTGGATGTGGCCCCTTCCATCTGGCCCAAAGAAATATACTGACAGTTTAATATCAGGACAAGGGCCTTACAAAACTCTGAACCCTTCAGAAGTTCAGCCTACAAAGCAGCAAGAGACGAGGACCGTGCAGCTCAGGCCCTGCCAGTCACGGAACAGGTGCTTCAAACGAGCGCGGTTGTTATGTACACTTCTAATACGAAGGCCATGTGAACATTCTGGAAACGAATGGCCGTTTTATCATCGAGCTAGAGAGCTAGAGAGACTGAGGGACGGAGCCATAAGGAGAGCGGATTTGTTAGAAGGAAAGGGAGCGGATGTGCTTTGTCCATCAGCCTTCCCGGAGAAGATGCATGTGGCATGCTTCACTTTTGACCTCATTTTTGTTCCCTGCTATTTCTCCTTACTTAACTTGACATCATCATAGTGACCTTACTTGCCCATATCCCCCTCTGTTGGATACTGGGAGAGAGACCTTGATCTTACCATGGTACCCAGCTGAAATGGACGTCCAGTAATAAAGGGGCCACACCGCCAGGGGCCAGAGGGGATGCCTGTTAGTCTGTCTGTTAGATATGACGTGACCCTAACCCTAACCAGTCAAAGGTTAACATAAATGTTGCCCTCTTCTATCAATTCTCAATTACTTTGTAGATGTTCCGCGTCAGAATGACACATGTTAGTCGGTGCACTGGACAAATAAAAATACTTGGACTTTGATGACTTAAGCAACAGAGGGATTTGAGGAAATATTCACTTACCATTATAAAAGTACAAAGCGTCTATTATTGTGATGCATCGCAAAGGCATCAATGGTTCCCTGGATGCTCTCTGGTTGGTTTCGGCCTGCTGTGCCAGGCGGCGGCTGTGAGGATCCCCGCTGTTCCTCATGTCCTAGAGGCATTTTGATAAACGGCTTTCCTACTCTAGCTAGTGGGCAGACTTGACAATGTTAACGACGCATCCTTTTCTCGCTTTTTCTCGCTTTGCTATAATTAACTAGAGCCGACTGATTCGGAATAAGTTTCATGTTGTTGTGGGCAGTCCTAGGTTACGCACGCTAGTGCAACAACAGACTGAGTCAAACAACAGACAGAGGCAAACAACAGACAGAGGCAAACAAGGCAAAGAGAAGGAAGGCCAAAAAAAAATATTTGGGAAAGCTATGGGGAGGGCATGTGGAGGATATGGGGAGGGCATGTGGAGGATGTGGGGAGGGTATGGAAAAGCTATGGGGAGGGCATGTGGAGGATATGGGGAGGGCATGTGGAGGATGTGGGGAGGG
>JACXGK010008172.1:0-23172 GCA_016801125.1 Novumbra hubbsi
GGGGGGGGGGGGGGGGGCTGAGGTAGACATTTTTAGAATGTCAGGAAATGAGCTTTAAAATAACAAACATATCCTTTTGGAGAATTTGTAGAATTTCAGGAAATTGTGTTAAAATATTATTAAGATAGGGAGGAGCCCATAAAAATGTTACATGATGGGAATCGTAACGGTGGAAAGGTCACATACTATTCTTGATTGGTTAATGATGAAAGGTTACATATTAGTGTTGCGAGGTTAGTAGTGAGCAGTGAGGAGGTGCAAGGACACATTTGCCGTTATGGATCCTTGTGGTGGCAGTGTCCTCCTGGGGAGTAAATGCGTGGTAGCAGTGTCCTCCTGGGGAGTAAATGCGTGGTAGCAGTGTCCTCCTGGGGAGTAAATGCGTTGCGTGTGCGCTCAAGACTTATCTGGCTCAACACGTCTCTGCAGTGCTGACTGTGTCATGTCACCGAGTCCACTATGTAACGATTGTTTACCGAATTGGGGGAAATCTGGTTGAGTGAGAAATCTGGTTGCTCCTAAAAGTACCCCCTATAGAGGTACAGTTAGTATTTAACCTCTGACCCCTAACCTCTCCTGTTTTAGGTACTGTTAGTATTTCACCTCTGACCCGTAACCTCTCTTGTTTAAGGTACTGTTAGTATTTGACCTCTCACCCCTAGCTTCTCTCCTGTTTCAAGTCCTGTTGGTATTTGACCTCTCAACTCTAACCTTTCTCCGGTTTTAGGTACTGTTAGTATTTGCCAAAGAGGACAGCCAGAATAATGGATTCTGCTGGGCTTGTGAGAAAGCCAACTTCAGGGTTACCATGGCGAGGACACCGGAGGCGGCCATTGAGTGCTTCCTTGAAAAGCATCACGACCTCGTCATCATTGACCACAGACATTCCAGATACTTTGATGCTGAAGCTCTATGCCGGTAATTTACCATCTGCTACGTTACCCTGCCGGATATTTACTTTTGATACATTACCGTACGGGTCATTTAAATTCGCTAGGTTACCGGGCCGGTTATTAATCATAGTTATGTTACTGCGCCTGTTATTTACCTTAGTTATGTTACCGTACTGGTTATTTACATTTGCTAGGTTAGCGTGCTGGTTCTTTACCTTTTGTTACGTTAGCTTGCCGGTAATTAACCTTAGTTATGTTTCCGTGCCGTTTATTTACATTTGTTATGATACCGTGGTGCTTATTTACCGTTGTCACGTTACTGCGGCCGTTTCTTTACCTTTGTTACGTTACTGTGCCGGTGAAGTTATAGGAACAATTCGCTGTGCTTGTTTGTTCATAAGGTTTATAGCAAGTAATATGTGCGGAACATCAAATCGCCACAAATATGCTTCATAAAAAATTGAATGTTTATATATATATATATATATATATATATTTCTGTCTATATCATCACAATACTTGTCCATGAAATACCTTGCAATATGTATTGCAATTCTCACAATTTATTTATATATATATATATATATATATATTGTGCGAATTGCATTACATATTTCATTGACACCTAAGTATTGTGATGATATCCTGTTATGAGGTCCCTGGCAGTTCCCAGTTCTACCACATGAACACGGGTTTTTGACTGCATTGAAATTAGGACATTTTGTGGCAAGCATTACCTCATTCCTCAGGTCAGTTTAACTGGTGAAGTCCTGTCCCCATTCCCTCCCTCCACCAGCTACATCCCGTCTTCCTCAGTCTGCTCCTACAAATCTTCAGGAATCTCTATCTTTAGCCCAGGCCCAAACCAAAAACCCGCTTACTGACTTTCATTGACTCTGATCGTAGCCTGGATGTAAACCTTGTTCATCTTGCCTGGCCTACAGATGTTGTAGCTCAATTTGACCTAGTTTCTCACACAGGAGAAAAATTACATTTGCTTACCGCAACATAGAATTTCAATTATTATGCTGATTATATTTTCAGAATATTTTGTTTAAAAATAAATGTTGTTGTTTAGAATCCTTTTAAAACCAAAATGCATTACCAGGTAGCTGTTTCTGCTATGCAAGGAACCTTAATACAGCAACAGAATGGTCAAATTAGGCTATGGCAACTGTATGGGTACAGTGTACACGCAGGCCTCTGTGGAGAACTGAAGCCCCTTTATGGTAACTGGCTGCATAGAAACCACACCCGGATGACCACAGCTGCTGCTCTGCATTCTTTCACTGGGCCTAGTCTTGCTCACGTAGCTTCACCCCAGGGCCTAAATCCTGTGTACGGCGTTGCACCACAAGGTCTAGTCCTGCTCACGGAGCTGCACCACAAGGTCTAGTCCTGCTCACGGAGCTGCACAACAAGGTCTAGTCCTGCTCACGGAGTTGCCTCACATGGTCTAGTCCTGCTCACGGAGCTGCACCACATGGTCTAGTCCTGCTCACGGAGCTGCACCACATGGTCTAGTCCTGCTCACGGAGCTGCACCACATGGTCTAGTCCTGCTCACAGCATTGCATCACATGGTCTAGTCCTGCTTACGGAGCTGTGTTTGTGTTTTTGCTTAATATTTCTCTCTGGTTTCACATAGGTCAATCAGGGCGGTGACCTCTTCAGAAAACACTGTGATCGTTGCTGTAGTAAAAAGGTAGGTTTTACTTCACTTTCTAAAATTTTGACCATGTAATTATTAACACCTGGTTAGAAACACCGGGACAAAGCGCTCTGGACCGAGGAATCAAAGGTGGGGGTCATTGTTCACAAGGCCAGACACCGTTTCTGCTGTAAAAGAAACACTGTGTTTAAACACGACCTCCTATCAATCAGTAAAGCATGGATGCAATGGCACTGAGGTTTCAGGGCCAACTTTCAATCAACTACTCATACACGAGTATTATATTGCACCACCAAATGATGCAATCTGTCAAAAAGCTGAAGCTGAACCAGGCAAAACAGGACAATGATCCCAAACACAGAGACGAAGCTCCAGCCGATTGGAGCCTATATTTTGGGGGATTTTTTGGGAAGCTGCCCTGCGTGTAAGATCCCCCCGGCTGTATCTGTAAATCCCAGACCAGGTGTGGAGCCTGGTCAAAGACCAGGCGTGTGGAGCCTGGTCAAAGACCAGGCGTGTGGAGCCTGGTCAAAGACCAGGCGTGTGGAGCCTGGTCAAAGACCAGGCGTGTTTTCTGACCATCGCTTGGTTATGTTGAGAAACCTGCACACTTTGTTCAGTGATTGTTTTGTGCCGTTTTAGGCCAGACAGGGAGGAGGCCTCAGTGATACCTCTTATCAATGCAGGCTTCAACAGGGTGAGTAAACGCATGAAAACACACACACACACACAACCTTACTCCGAGGGTTGTCTACGGTCCGCTCCCAGACCTGGTTCTGACCGTGCCTTGTTACAGTTCCCACTAGCAGCTAATGACTGTGTAAACACTCTGTGCCGGTGACAGCAATTATTAATCAAGATAACAAAGACCAGCTTCCTAATGCCGCTGAGTTCCCTATCTGGTTCACTACCTCAGACCAGATGCCCTGTGGACCCCGGCGGTACATTGGGAATAGGCAGCGGTTTGGGACACAGTTGTGTGCTCTGTGACTCTGAGATTATGGTGAACGAGTGGGACCTGAAGACAAACATGCCCCGTGAGGAGGGACGCTATGACTCTTTCTTAAGGAATTACACTGTGAAAGGACATGGTTTACAAAAAATGTTTTAAATAAGGTCCCGGCAGATCCGTCTGATTTAATATTTTCTGCATTTGTTGCAGCTAGATACTTGAAACTCATGAGGTAAACTATCTCTTGGGTAAATGTTGTCCCAAAAAAACATAAAATCAAAGCTACCGTGTCTTTTAACGTCTTCTGTACGACAGGGAGTAGATGCTGGATCAGTTCATTCCATCCCAACGTGATGCAGTTTCTCATCGTCGTTGGGGTACTCGGACCACGGGGATGTTGATCAGCTCTGGTGACCCATGAACTGTGTTAAACAAGATATTTCTATTCTCTGTGAGCTGGGGGAATACTAACTGAATAGGACATAAGTCCCAAGACAGTCATTGTTAACCCTTGCTTTTCTCCTCCGTAAAGAAACACTGTGTTGACCTCTGTGCCTTGCCCCTGCAGAGAGATAAGGGGAGAAATGCAACACAAACCCGGGTGACTCGTATTAACCCCTGAACTTGAACCCCTGACCTATCATTCCTACAGCGATATGTGGAGAACACTAATACCATGGCCTGCTACAATGAACTGCTACAGCTGGAGCATGGAGAAGTACGAGCACAGTTCAAACTGAGGTGAGAAACACACACACACACACACAGATGCAGGTGCAATTCCAACCGATGAGTGTTTAGACCCTTGTTGTAGCTTTAAAGAGGTACCTTTAGCATCTCGTGTCTCCAGAGGCAAGCTGACACCCCCAACCCACCCCACTCCCACACTTGGAGGGCTAACGCTCACCCTACAGTTGTGTACTGTACACGTATTAATCAACATTTTGCCCCTGTGGTATATTTGGAGGTGCCTTTTAACTCTCTTATTTCTACCCCTCTCCCTCCTCCCCCAGGGCATGTAATGCCATCTTCACAGTCTTGGAGCAGAGTCAAGAAGCCATAGAGATCACCAATGAGGATCAAGTCATTCAGGTGGGTTTGTAACAAACACTATCTCTCCATCTCTCTCTCTTTCTCCATCCACTCTCCATCCAGTTCTCCATCCACTCTCAATCTCTCTCTCTCCATCCACTCTCCATCTACTCTCCCACTCTCTCTCTCTCTTTATACTCTCCATCTCTCTCTCTCTCTTTATACTCTCCATGTCTCTCTCTCTCTTTATACTCTCCATCTCTCACTCTCCATCCCTCTCTCCGTCCACTCTCCATCCCTCTCTCCATCCACTCTCCATCTCTCGCTTCTTCCTGCACCCCCCCCCCTCACTCATAATATGGTCGTTTTTCTCTCTTACTCAAGTGTCTGCTGAAGTGAGAACTGCCACCAAGGTACCACATATTCTCAATTTCAGTGGCTGGTTTTATCCGAGCCATTGTCACGTCTTAGAGCAGTGGTTCCCAGCAGGGAAAACCTTGGGGAACCATCCACAGAGGGTATTTCAGAGGACTCATGAGACCTACATGTCAGATTCACATGAGGAGGTACCTCAGAGGTTCAGGGGGACATTCAGTGGGTGGGTAGTTAACAGGAAAAGGATGGGAACCAATGTCCTTACGATGACTCCAAACATGTCCACTAGTTATGTCCTGACACTGCCTCCAAACATGTCCACTAGTTATGTCCTGACACTGCCTCCAAACATGTCCACTAGCAGTGAACTGACATTTCCTCACCCCAGGGATGTCTGATGTTACACTCTCTTTTTTATGTCTCCTTCTCTCCTTCTCTGTGTCTGTCTTTGTCTCTCCCCTCACAGTACGTAAATCCTGCCTATGAGAGCGTCATGGGATATCAGCAAGGGGAACTAATAGGGAGGGAGATTCTAGAAGTGCCTAAAAGTGAAAAGAATAAGCCTGATCTCCTTGAAACCATAAACTCCTGCATACGGAAAGGAAAGGTGAGAATCTCTTGATTTCCACATCTAGCAGTGTGTTTCCAGCTCTCTTTTGTGTGTGTGTATCAGAATCAGAAAAACCTTATTGCCAAGTACATTTGCACATACAAGGAAGTTTGTATTTGTCTCTGTGGGGTGTTTGTATGTGTCTCTGTGGTGTGTGTCTGTGTCTCTGTGGTGTGTCTCTGTGGTGTGTGTATGTGTCTCTGTGGTGTGTGTATGTGTCTCTGTGGTGTGTGTATGTGTCTCTGTGGTGTGTGTATGTGTCTCTGTGGTGTGTGTATGTGTCTCCGTGGTGTGTGTATGTGTCTCCGTGGTGTGTGTATGTGTCTCCGTGGTGTGTGTATGTGTCTCCGTGGTGTATGTGTCTTTGTGTTGTGTCTCTGTGGTGTTTGCAGGTGTCTGAGTGTGTGTCTATTTGTGTGTGTGTCTGTCTGTCTGTCCGATGTATGTGTGTGTTGCGTGTGTGTCCATGGTGTCTGTGTATCTCCTAGGAGTGGACCCCTGTTGGGTGCTGGCTGGGTTCTGGTGTGACCACAGACACTAAGAAGGTCACAGAGGAACAGTTAGAAACAGTCTTTTGAACCTGGGACAGCCCACCGGGGTTTCCCACATGAAACGACAGGACTGGACTGCATTTTGGTTCTGTCCGGCCCCATAAAGCATCTGGCTATCTATTGATACGCCCTAGGATGACCCCCATGTTCAAAATGCCCAATATAGAACACATAGCTCTGGATTTATTGTATGTTGCATTTATTATGACTTGGAATTAAGTTATCAAGTGTAAATGTATATATAAATATAGTTGTTGTTAATGCTATTTATTTTATTAATCTACGGGCAGTTTACAACTTGATTTCCCGCATACTGGTCAAGGTTTTAATACTAATCCTTTATTATATCACAAGTCATTGATCCAAAAACGTATTTTCTCTTCTTGTCTAACATTATCTCACTATTGTGTCTAACATGATCTCACTATTGTGATCAACATTATCTCACTTGTGTTGAATCACTCTTTCCCTCTGATGTTCCTCCTAGGAGTGGCAGGGGATGTATTATGCCAAAAAGAAGAACGGGGACAGTGTTCAACAAAATGTGAAGATCACACCTGTGATTGGACAGGGAGGGTGAGTTTTCTTTTACTTTTACAGTGTGACATCAGTTAGTTAATAGATGCAGTACGACTCTTAATACAGTAAGCACAAATACAGTTTGTTAATGAGTACAGTACGACTGTTAATACAGTAAGCACAAATACAGTTTGTTAATGAGTACAGTACGACTGTTAATACTGTAAGCACAAATACAGTTTGTTAATGAGTACAGTACGACTGTTAATACAGTAAGCACAAATACAGTTAGTTAATGAGTACAGTACGACTGTTAATACAGTAAGCACAAATTCAGTTAGTACATTAATGTTTTTCACATTATCTGAATGAAATAGTTTTTTACGGTTTAACAGCATGTTTTTCTAAATAATTTTTGTTGACACAACATATAATGCCCTGCAGAGTTATTGACGCTTTTGGTAAAGATGAGCAAAAAGACGGTAACATTGTTTGTTGGTCTGTCTGTGGATGCCTCATAACATTTCAAATAACTCTCTAATATCCCTAACCTTAAACCTAATCTTAAACCTCATCCCAACATCACAGTAATCTGATACAAATAACAGAGTGATTCATGTTTTGGTGCCAATAATCAATGTCTTTGACAAAAGTGTAAATTTCTTGATTTCTTTTTTTTTACGTTTCTCTTGCTCCTCTTTACTGAGGTCTCTGGTAATTCAAAGTCTGCGTATTCATAGCGTGTCTCTTTTTTCTTCACAGTAAAATCAGACACTATGTGTCTATCAACAAGCCTTTAAATGATAACAATAAGGTATGATGCTGAATACCACACCCCTGTACAGCACAACAGATAACGCCAAAAAATAGTTTCATTGCTTACCAGATTTTTGTGTTATCTCTCGTTTCTCATGCTCCTCTGGCTTTTGGTCTTTCCCCTCCAGTCATCTAGCGAACGCGTGCAGGCAGAGTCTCAGACAGGTACAATCTCTCTGTGTCTTTGCTTTTTAGTTTCTTAGAGTTTGTTACTGAGGACGGCAACGCGAGGGTTGTGGAATGTAGTGTGGCATTCTCTAGTGCATTACTTTTCTACAACACCAAAGAATGCGGCATTGCTTTTTTACAACACTACCGAATATTGCATTACCTTTCCACAACACTACAGAACATTGCATTACCCTTGCACAACACTACAGAAAGTTGCATTACCCCCCCGTAACACTACAGAAGACCAGCATTGGTGCATCTGTAGGACAGACATTCAGTTTCCCCTACCCTGGCCGGTCTACCGTGTGTTCTCAGGAAAGGTGTGTGTGTGTGTCTTTTACCCAGACATCCAGTCCAGTAAGCACAAGGACCGGAGGAAAGGCTCGTTGGACGTCAGGTCCACTACGTCTCGGGGGAGCGACGGTGAGAGAAGGGGGACGGAGTAACTATGGAAACGCCCAATGAAAGACGGCAAACAAATGTCTTCTGTTGAGCTCTTGTTTCAATGACCACAGCAAGACGAATAAAAATTTGGTTATCATGTTGTCTGGCATGTCCGTGAGAATAGATATGTACCCTGACATAACTAGTGAAAGGGCGAGCCTGTGTTATGACGTAGACAAGAAAATGTACTTACTTGATTTGTCTTATCTCTTCACGTAGAATGTTTTTTCCCCCGTTAGCCAGTCACTACAAAAAACTGTCAATTGTTCATTATACATTCTTTCTAAGCCCATTGTGTTATTTGTTAAAACATTTATGATATTAAGTTTGTTATTTTTTGGTGTTTCTTTGTCGTTTTGTCATCCAATCACAGGCTCCTCCCAAAGAAGACATTCATCCATGGCTAGAATCCACTCCATGACCATTGAAGCGCCAATCACCAAGGTAAATGCAGAACTTGGTACAATCACTGGTTTAATCTGAGGCTCCTTGTGGTAAGTGTACCCAAGGTTCTGTCACATGACCTTCCTTAGTCCCTGTGGTTCTGTCACATGACCCACTTTTACTGCCCCTAGAATAATGTTTAAAAAAGTTGATTATATAAAAAAGAAAAAATCTGAAATTACAAAGAACAAATTACAGTCAGACTAAACGAGCCATTTGACACTGCAGTCGGCCCCTGTAGGTTCATTTCCCTTAGAATATAGCTAGGTGTGTGGGTGTGTGTGTGTGTGTGTGTGTGTGTGTTCTTGTGGTCGTACATCTGTGTGTTTGCGAACTGCATGCAGCTGCATCAAGCTCTGACGTGGCTGGCAGTTGTCATACTTCACCCTACATTTCTCTGGCTCTAGTATAAAATACTACAGAGTAATTGATTTCTACCTCTGCTACTTTGTAGTTCTACCTCTGCTACTCTGTAGTTCTACCTGTGCTATTCTTTACTGAACTTGTGGAACAATTCCCAAGTGAATCCATGGAGGTGATAGAGATCCGTTCAAAACGACCCGGACCCAGCGTTTCCATGTCCCCCCAGGTGATCAACATCATCAACGCAGCTCAGGAGTCCAGCCCCATGCCTGTCGCCGAGGCCCTGGACCGGGTCCTGGAGATCCTGAGGACCACAGAGCTGTACTCCCCCCAGCTGGGCACCAAGGAGGAGGACCCCCACACCAATGACCTTGTGGGGGGGTTGATGACGGTAAGGGTCAGGGGTCGGACATGGAGGACTCTACTGTCTTATGTCAGGACACTACTGTCTCTATGAAGACTCTCACCGGTCCCCGATTTTTTCTTTATTCTTTTCAATGGACATCTTTGTTATAGTCTGCACAACAATATTTAAACAAATGTGCATGTGTTTGCTTCTGGAAAACGTCTGACAATTCAGCCTCTACAGGTTTTTTTGCCAGGCCCCTACAAGTATAATCATTTATATTTTGGAATTATGGGTTAATTTAAGTGTAAGACTTAAATTTGTGGTTAGAGTTGGATTTAGTTTAAGATTTTGGCATTAGAGATGTAGTAGGGTAATGGTTACTGAGATTAGGTTTAGGGATATGGTATATGGAAAATATGGAGTCATCTTTCTGGTCCAACAAAGATAGAAATGGTGTGTGTGTACATATCTGTGAGTCTGTATTTCTACGTATATTTAGTGTGCGTGTGTGTGTGCAATGTTGTGGCAAAGTAGTGCCAAGTTGGCAGTCTTGGCTGCGGCTCCAGAGGAAGGGTCGGATTGTCCTTTATGCTCCTGTAGGCTGAAGAGGAATGGACACACACTGAAACACACTTCTCTCTTCCTCTGGATTTAACAGTTTAGAAACATCCTGTTCTTAGTAGGACTAGCTTAAACGTACAATGATGATGATGATGTATGTTGATGAGAGCGAGATGGATAGATAGGGAGAGAGAGTGAGAAAGAGCTGAGACTGGAGTAAATGTAAACATTTGTTTTCTATGACATCAAAGCCTTTGGATTGACTTGAGTCTTTGAGTTAGTCAGTTGTCTTAGAGAATAAATAGAGGGATTAAAGAAAGAGTTCGAGGGGAAAGAGGAGGGAAGAAGATGAGAGTAATGGATAAGGTATAGAGCTTATAGCATTAAAATATAGCATACCCTAACATCCTTTTGAAATGTAGCATTGACATATAGCATAGCTTAACATGCTGTTGAAATGTACCAATGACATATAGCATAGCTTAACATGCTGTTGAAATGTAGCAATGACATATAGCATAGCTTAACATGCTGTTGAAATGTAGCAACAACATATAGCATAGCCTGAACTGCTTTGGCATGGAGTGCGGAATGATTGATTGTAGACTACTGCTGTAGTTCAAGCTTTTGATCTGCTCCACATTAAGCAGATGGCTGGCTTGCTACAGACACACTGTTCAAAGGGACGCTGAGGTGTTTGGGTTGTGCGGAATCAGAAGAGGAAGAGTCTTTAAATAGCTGTGTACAGAAGCAGCGCAGTGATCAGACAATGTAGGGTCATAGGTGAACCATGCTCCTCTTCCTTTCTCGCTTGCCAAGTAAACACTTTGCTCGTCTGTCTCTCAAACACACGCACTTACTCACACAAACCCTCTAGGACTGTCAAATTCCGATAATTGATATCCAAATGGTATTTAAATCAGGGGTCAAGCGGTGCCCTCAGAGTTAAGGTATCCTGTGTACAAAGACTGGGATGATTAAAAGGCAGGTCCCACCAGAACTGTTATGTGCTGGAATGTAGCGGACAGGCTGGTGTGATTATTGGGGTTACAGGGATATACACGTATGTGGTGCTTTTAGAAAGTATTCAGAATCCTTTACTTTCTCCACATTTTGTCGTGTTATTGACCAAATAAAAAATATGTTGGCTTGAATCGACAGATAAATCCCCCCAAATAACCAAGCTGAAATGCGTTTTAGGAATGTGCACAGTCATTGGAATAACTAAATTAAGTATCTTTTATGTAATTATTTAGATCATTGTAAAAGGTCCTTTGGCAGCGATTACGGCTCCTAGTCTTGTTGGGTTTGTCTCTGCCAGCTTTGTACACCTGAATTAGGGCATGTTCACCCATTCTTTTTTGTAGATCCTTCCAGCTCTCTCCAGAGATTTTAAATAGGGCTTAGGTCAAGGCTTTGAATGGGCCATTCGAGGACATTCACTTCACAGACTTGTCCCAATGCTAATCAGGGTGTCTGGGCTGTGTGATTTGGGTCATTGTCTTGTTGAACATCAACACTTTGTCCCAGTATGAGGTCCTGTGGACTCTGGATCTGATTTTCCACAAGGACCTCACAGGAAATATCCTCTTATCAGTCGTGACCTGTCTCCCAGGCCCAACCCCTGAAAAGCATCCCCATAACATGATGCTCCCACCATACATTATTGTGGCAATGATTTTGGTAGCTGAGGTTTAGGGGACTTTCCATTGTTGCGTGATGTTGCTCTCTACTGGACACAACAAGCATAACTTGGAAGGCCGTTTAAAGTCTGCATAGACATTCAAGTGCAGATACCAATATTTTTCCAAACAATTGTGTTTTTCAATATTGTTGGATTTTATGGATATGTGTTTGAATAGTGTTAGGAAAATTTTTGACAGCCCTGAAAAACACACAGTATGAACTAACATGCACAAACACTGTTTACACATTCTGACAGGCACACACACACATATATTAAACACATGCCCCCACACTCACATACTTCCATTTACAGAGAAACATCCTGATAGGTGCTTTGGTAGCCTTGGCGATTGTTTTAACTGTGACCTGCTGCTCCACGGTGGCCAGAAGAACAGCCTCACGTCAGAATATGTGTGATTCAACATGCGATTTCTTTGTTTCTGTATCATCAGGCTAGAAGCACATATACACACACACACACTCTGCAGACACTGTAGTTGCCTGTTGACAGCAGGTTTTGGCGTTGGCGTCAGGAGAGTGTGTGATGAGGAAGCTGGGGTTATTCCCAGCCTGGTGTGGCACGTGGACGTGGATCCGAAATACGATGAGTCTGTTAAGTTTCATTAGCTACACCGGCGGAGCTTGGTGGTGAAGTATAGACGGCTTGCTGGTGAAGTGTAGATGGCTTGCTGGTGAAGTGTAGACGGCTTGGTGGTGAAGTGTAGACGGCTTGGTGGTGAAGTATAGACGGCTTGCTGGTGAAGTGTAGACGGCTTGCTGGTGAAGTGTAGACGGCTTGCTGGTGAAGTGTAGACGGCTTGCTGGTGAAGTGTAGACGGCTTGCTGGTGAAGTGTAGACGGCTTGCTGGTGAAGTGTAGACGGCTTGGTGGTGAAGTGTAGACGGCTTGGTGGTGATGTGTAGACGGCTTGGTGGTGAAGTGTAGACGGCTTGCTGCTGGTGACGTGTAGACGGCTTGGTGGTGAAGTGTAGACGGCGTGGCTGTCCTGAGGGAGGTTTTTAATAAGGTCACTTTGGGGGAATGACCGGGTCTTGGTTCATTACATTACATGGCTGTCTGTGCTTCCACAACACTTGGGCGTTAACAGAACACAGATGGGGAACATGTTTTTAATGACGGATGGTTGAACCTCTGTTGTCAGTGAGATTAATGTCTTTCATGTTCAGACATTATGTACTCCGGATCAGGATACTGTCAACTAAGTAATTCTTGCATTTGTATTGTTTCTTTTTAATTCACAGGATGGCTTGCGTAGATTGTCGGGAAACGAGTACATATTTTCAACAAAACGTGAGTAACAGTACTGCAGTCCTGGGAGAGTTAAGATTAGGATTGAGGACGACAGGACATGTTTTGATTTTTTTTTTCTCCCTATGTCCCTCTCTCCCTACATCCCTCACTTCCTACATCCCTACATCTCTCTTTCCCTACATACCTCTTTCCCTACGTCCCTCTTTCCCTACGTCCCTCTTTCCCTACGTCCCTCTTTCCCTACGTCCCTCTTTCCCTACGTCCCTCTTTCCCTATGTCCCTCACTTCCTACATCCCTCACTTCCTACGTCCCTCACATCCTACATCCCTCTTTCCCTACATCCGTCTCTACCTGTGTTTGTGTTCACTGCTCAGAGCCCCACCTTCCGAGCCACCTGGCCACACCCCTGTCATTGAATGACATCCCTCCCCGCGTTGCCCAGACGATGGAGAATGAAGACTCCTGGGACTTTGACATCTTCAACCTGGAGGCTGCCTGTATGAAACGGTGAGGGGTGGTTATAACACTGTTATGAGGCTGTTATAATGCTGTAGTAAATTAACAAGCAACTACAAAAATCTACCCTCCGGTCACACTTGTGGACATTATGAAGGGTGCTTATTTAATATGACTTTGTGTTCTTGATGCCAATGTGTTTATCTTGACCAGAGGCATGTTTGCAGGCAAAAAATACAGGGTTATTACAGCGCCACCTATGGACCAATCGGAATCATTACATGTATATAGGACAAATTACAAGATGACCGTAGTTATGGTTGGCCAAGTTATAATCCCTTTTTCCCAATACTATTTGAGTTATCTGGTTGTCTAAGGAAAATGGTATTACGAAGGAAGTCACTGTATTGACAGAGCCAACTAACGGTGTACCGGTTGAGTATCAGAGCAACAGGACTGGGAGGACTGGGGGGCAGTGAACTCCCATTTAGCCTCAGCCTCCGGGACCATCTGTCAATTATCTCCCATCCCAGGCCTCTGACCTACCTGGGCCTGAAGGTCTTCTCTCGGTTCGGGGCGTGTGAGTTCCTGAGCTGCCCAGAGGCCACGCTGCGTTCCTGGCTGCAGGTGATGGAGGCCAACTACCACGCCACCAACTCCTACCACAACTCCTCACATGCCGCCGACGTCCTGCACGCCACCGCTTACTTCCTGTGCAAGGAGAGGGTCAAGGTGAGACGGCCATTTTGCCCCTGGCGCTTTCAAATCAGCCTCCTTCACACGGGTGGATCCGGTCTGGGCCAGATTGGATTCGGCTAATGTGTTGATGTGGCACTGAATTTTCTCTGCCGAGGGGAAAATGTTTCAATTGAAAGTACTTCCTGGCATTGTCTTCACGGTCCCAGCGGCACCATTTTGGCGTTGATCACAACAAGAACGCATTGGGTGTGTGTTTTTATGCCATTGACCTGATGTTTAACCTCACTAGCTAATGTTCGCCACCTACCCCGGCAGTGTTTACTGCAGGGCAGTGGAGGAAGCTTCCTGGGTGGCCTTGCTCATGTCTTCCTGTTAATGAAACGTAACATCCAGGGACGGGGACCACCGGCAACCACGTTAGGAGTATTTTACTCTGATTTGAATACGTCTTGGAAGGAAACTACTTGCAATGCATACCATTGTGGGACACCCATCTTAGTGGTACATCTGCCGTGATGTGTGTCGTAGCGTAGCGGGGAGCAACTGGCTGTCGGCAAGCGCCTTGTTACAACGCTGTTCCACTGATCACGACACCAGCGTGAGACATTAGATAATTGGCCTTCTCCTGTGGTATCCAGATGTTGATAAATATTCAGAGGTAATTTCGTTCTCACCTGCTGTTGGTTTCCAACAGTAAAGTAAAAAATACTGTCATGTCATACTCGTGCTATATGGTCTCATATACCACGGCTGTCAGCCAATCGGCATTCGGAATTCAACATCGACCGCTGTTTGGCTGACCCCTGTGGTGCCACACTTGAGGAGCTACATTGGTGCTCTGGCGCCCGCACTGCCCAGTTCATAATATGTCAGGTGATACTGTAGTAACCAATGACAGCCCTGTCTTTTCTCTGGAACAGCAAAGTCTGGACCAGATCGACGTGGTGGCGGCCCTGATCGCCGCCACGGTGCACGACGTGGACCACCCGGGCCGCACCAACAGCTTCCTGTGCAACGCCGGCAGTGAGCTGGCCATCCTGTACAACGACACGGCCGTGCTGGAGAGCCACCACGCCGCCCTGGCCTTCCAGATCACCACGAGGGACGACAAGTGCAACATCTTCAAGAACATGGAAAGGTACCGTGTGTGTGTGTGTGTGTGTGTGTTGCCCTCGTTGGGGTTTCCTCAGAGACACCGTAGAATCTGACAAATCAATAACCACTAGGTTTTTTTTGGTAGCACCAAAATATGTACAAATTCAGACTTTAGGTTTGGATGTTTACGTTTAGATGGGTAAAATACATTTGGGCATAGCGTTAAAATGTGGGTGGCAAGGAAATAAAATGTTTGTGCCAGTGTGCACAGTGCCTGGGGAAAGTGTTCAGACCACGTTATGTTCTCCAAATTTCTTTTACACACATTAATCAGTCTACACACAATACCCCATAATGACAGAGCAAAGTTACACCTTTAGACATGTTTGCCAATTCATCGAGGGGGAAAAAAAGAAAATATCTCATGTATACAATGATCTGACGCTGAGACACCTTTGTTAGCGAGCGCAGCTTTCAGTCGTCCTGGGCGAGACTCTACCTGCTCTGCATACCAGGATTTGGGCAGTTTCTTCCAGTGTTCCTTGTAGATCCTCTCGAGCTCTTTCAGATTGGATGGGGAGCGTTGGTGAACTGTGATCTTCAGGGTAAGAGTTTGGGCTTTGACTGGGCCATTCAAGGATATTCACAGACTTGGGAGCTCCGGTTTAGCTTGTGGAGAGAGTAGACACACGCTGAGGGCCTCCAGTGCATTGGATAATTAATGTTTGATTTCTGCTCTGCATTCACCGTCACTCAATTCCAAGCACTTTGAATAGATTGTCTCTTATCTCTTTCGTTTTAATGTCACATAGTTTGAGAAACAAGCCTTTCGTTTTTGCCTGATCTCACGTCTGCTGTCACTTATAGAAGTGCCACATTCCTTGACGGGAAACGCAGCCCATACAAGGAGTCAAATTCTGTCTCCACTTTCCTGCCTGTCCTTGTATTGAACACGGAGGAGAAGCGCAGTTCTACTTTCAGGAAGAAGCCCACTGCTGGTTTCAACTGACAATTTTGAGTTGCTTTGGGCACCATGTGACCTGCTCGTTTGCTTTATTCTCAGGTGCAATTCGTTGTACTTTGTGCTTACCTTTTGTGCTTCCTTTAAATATGTTATATGGCTGGATGAACTATCACCGGGCTAAGGGGGCGCACACCTAAAAGGTTTTTATCTTGGAATACCACATCAATGAATACTCCTGTCAAGAGGTCTAGGGTCTTCTCTTACTTGAAGCTGCTTAATGCGGATGTGGTATTTCAGACTAATTTACACACCAAGGACCACTCACGGCTGCAAAACTTTAGGTTTAGTCAGGTATTCCATTCGCAATTTCATTCCCAGGCCAGGGGAGTTGCAATTTGGATGGGCCATAGAATTCCTTTCTCGGCTGCAAATGTAATGCCTGACAGCAAAGGGTGGTGTTTAGTGGTAACGGGCACCGCCCTGCACACGCCGGTAGTTTTGGTTGTTGTATACGCTCCCAGCTTGGATGGCTTACTGATAATATTTGTAGGGAGGGTTCATGCTGTTAAAATTAATTTAGCCAAATGTCATTATCTATCTAATTGTTTTTGCCAATTAAATCAGGCTGTTACCTGATTTATCTGGGGATGTAAGGTGCACAGTCAGTCATTTATTGTTCGTTGGTCTGTGGAATATGGGACCTTATTTAGACATGTTTGCCTTTTATAAATCACTTGAACATGCCACAGGTGTACGTTCAAAAGACATGTCAAGGATGATCAAGACACATGATGCATCTGAGCTCAATTTAGAGCAGGGGTCTCAAACCGGTTCCATGGAGGGCCGAGTGTCTACAGGTTTTAGTTTTTTCCTGTAAATTGGTTCCAGGTTCAGGCCTAAATAACCAGATGAGGGTAGACCTAACCAATCAGTGACATCATTAATCAAACAAGTACAAGGTGAGAGTAAAAACCTGCAGACACTCGGCCCTCCGTGGAACCGGTTTGAGACCCCTGATTTAGAGTGTCCTGGCAAAGGGTCTGAATACAAGAGATTTTATTTTTTTCAATACATTTGTTACCATGTTTTTGCTCTGTGATGATGATGATCATGATGGGGTGTTTCAGATAGATTGATATTATATGTGAAAACGTGAAGAACGTAAATGGATCTGAATACTTTCTAAAGGCTGTTTGTGTGTGTGTGTGTGTGTGTGTGTGTGTCATGATAGAGGCATTCATGTGATGCGAGTCCCAGAGCAGTGGGGGAAGTTAGACAATCACTCTATTCATCCCTCTCTGTCATCTCTGCATCCCTTTCTGATCCCTCCGTTGATCATCCATCCCTCGATCATCCCTCCATGCCAGTCCTCTGTTGGTTGCATTCAGAAGACAAGAACTGGTTTTGTGGGGGGGGGGGGGCTTTTGAAGCATTCATTCACTAATTTTCTCGTGAGCGTGTCTCATCCTTTGTTTTTCTTCCCCTCCCCCGTCACCCCCGTCAGGAACGAGTACCGTACTTTGCGGCAGGCCATCATCGACATGGTCCTCGCCACGGAGATGACGAAGCACTTTGAGCACGTCAACAAGTTTGTCAACAGCATCAACAAGCCGCTGGCCGCGCTGGAGGAGAACGGGGTGAGACGATGGACGTGGCGGGAACGAGAGTGCCGACATGGAAACATAAAGAATGTGAACAATGGACGTATTGTAGACGGAGTTCACTTCAGATGCGATCGGTTATATGGAAGTATGCGATGTAATAATTCAATTAGAGTTATTTTATTCAATTTACGTGGCAGGTTTCCACACACAAAAAAACCCACTAATGTATACACCCATCAGATCACTCTACAGAAAAATACATCAGTACAACCTTTCACATACCCCACATCCCTACCCAAGCTCTTAGTTCGGTCACCTCGGTTTTACAGGCCACCAGTCAAAAATGGAATTGGTCCCGTAAATTTGTGAGCAGCCCATATTCTTGTCTTGGCTTAATCGTGGTCTCTGATTTAAACTGTTAGGTCCATAAGATAATATTCAGTGAGCTATTATTACGACTAAAAAAGAAAAGGAAGAAATTAAACCCACTGAGGGAGTTTCAGCGATGTTTCATCTTTCGTAGAAGTCATCATTAGACTTTTGGGTATTATTTTCCTACAAAAACAAATATGACCGTTTCAGCTGCATTCTTGGAGCTCTGTCGGCTCCCCACCCATCTGATGCCAAAAAACAAAATGCAGAAATGCAAATTGTTTTCTCTTCAAGGCAGTCGTTTTACGCCGTAGATGCGCTGTCTAATGTTGTCAGCAGTCAAACTATAACTCTCGTTTGTTTTCCAGTGCTAACGCTGTCTGCGCGTGTTTCTCCTCCTCAGGGTTTGTGTGACGAGGAGGGTGTCAAAGGCATCCTCACGTCCCCAGACAACCGGATCCTCGTCAAGCGCATGCTGATCAAGTGTGCCGACATCTCCAATCCCTGCCGACCACTGGAGCTCTGTATAGAATGGGCCGGACGTATTTCGGAAGAATACTTTGCACAGGTGAAGCAACGCAATGAGAGCAGAGATAATGAAATGTGACGCTGCAGTTTGAAATGCCAGTGTAGACGGTAGAACGCGGGTACAGCTTGGGACCGTTCGGCCGACGTGTCGTGAGGAAATGCTTAGCATGCTGTCGCGGCGATCGTTTGGCTATTTTGATTGATCTGTTCTCATCTGCACTGACTCACGTGTTTGTGCCAATTTGTGCTAACCTGCGCGTGTTACAGACTGACGAGGAGAAGAGACAGAATCTACCAGTGGTCATGCCTGTGTTTGACAGGAACACCTGCAGCATTCCTAAGTCCCAGATCTCCTTCATAGACTATTTCATCACAGACATGTTTGATGCCTGGGATGGTAAGTACTCACGTTAGCTACCTGACCTAGACTAGGCATCTTCAGCTCAGCAGGCCTACTGCGTTTTTGACGCTTGGACCGTTAATGTTTATTTAATCCTCAATGGCATTACCTTTACTTCTTTGAAGAAAATACATTTCTGTAAATTTACTGAAAAGGTACTGAAATGAAAAAAGTGCTCAAGTTGGTTATCTGCTGCATACAGATAAACAGCCAACTCCATAGCATCATAGATTATAGCTACATAATCAACTCTATAACATCATGGATTATAGCTACAAAATTAACTCTATAACATCATAGATTATAGCTACAAAATCAACTCTATAGCATCATAGATTATAGCTACATAATCAACTCAATAACATCATGGATTATAGCTACAAAATTAACTCTATAACATCATAGATTATAGCTACAAAATCAACTCTATAGCATCATAGATTATAGCTACATAATCAACTCTATAACATCATGGATTATAGCTACAAAATTAACTCTATAACATCATAGATTATAGCTACAAAATCAACTCTATAGCATCATAGATTATAGCTACAAAATCAACTCTATAGCATCATAGATTATAGCTACAAATACAACGCTATAGCTACATATACAATTCTATAGCTACGTAAAATATAGCTACAAAGGCAATTCTACAGCTACATATCTGAGACAGCGGGTCTCCCTTCAGGGAACTTCAAGAAATATTCCCAAGCCTCTAGAAAAAGGGTGTGTAGGTGTGAGATTGAAAGCACTTTAACCCAAACAGTTAATAGTTGACTGGCTCTCAAATAATGATGGTTGTATGAAGGAGGACCCAATGCCATCAGTGGATGTTTTCATAAGGGTTATGCCAAGGACCTGTGGGCATTCCTCCACAGACCAGTGCCAGTTTGTGGCCATTGGTTTGTAGGCCATGTTACTGTAATGCTGGCATACATTACAGCGACCAGGCAGACACTGTAGCAACCTAACCAAAGGTACCGCCGTTTGATTCCGACGTCTTCTCTCCCAAGCGTTCGCTGACCTCCCTAACCTCATGCAGCACCTGGACAACAACTTCAAGTACTGGAAAGGCCTGGACGAGCGGAAGCTGCACAGCCTGCGTCCTCCCCCAGAGTAGGAGCACTCGGACCGGGTTCGACACCAGGGTCCTCCCTGGTTCCTGTCCTCCAGGGTGGCCACTACTGCTCCACCCGTGGGCCGCCAGACCTCCACCCTCCTGCTTCAGTAGTGCGCCACAGAGCGTCCTTGCGTCCGTCCGACACAGAGGACATCGCGGGGGGGCGGACGGGCGTGGCTGCGTCGACACAAGGTTTTTGCTTCACACATGGACCACGCCCTCTGAGAGTGGACACATGGACACAGAGGACTTCGTAATGACCGGTGCCTGGTAGGCTAAACAGACGAATGCCTCCAGTTAGACGGTGTCAGAGACTGTTCTTCACCGAGCCAAGCTGGTGGTGGATGCACCGTCCCGCTAGTACACACACACACACACACACACACAGGTTCTCCCTGCTCTCTGTAGAGAGGCCGCTTGTTCCCAGGCTGATTGAGCCCCGGAGAAACACACCAACCAACCGGATTCTGAGAGGCCTGGTGGTCTCTCGCGCTCTTCCGGTGAGAAGCGGTCCGAGGGCCGACGGATGGAGAGGTCACGTGGCACCCTGCCCCCTGCATAATGCACCACATTCAATCAGAAACAGCCCATGGAGCCAGAACAAGTGCACTTATAAAGGGAGTAGGGTGCCATTTGAGACGGGCTCGCAGTGTGGAGTGCACATGGGACCTCTGACCGGCCGTGCAGTGTGTTCCAGGTCAGATTATCCCCACCCAGCCCCCACCCGCCCAGAGGCTAACAGGCCCTAACACTCCTTCACCACCACCACCCTTTCTTCTTCTCGCTGTATTTTCCATGTTTGTTCGTTCCTCCAGAACCACGTCGTCCACTAACTGGACCTGTAGTGACGGGGAGAGAAGGGGCCATCCTAAAGACACTAAATGTGCATCCCAAACAGGACCCTATTTCCCTTTTTAGTGCTCTCTTTTTGACCAGGACGCTAGTTAATAGTATTGTGCTAGTTCCCTATGGGACCTGGTCAGAAGTTGTGCGCTGTAAATGGGACCAGGTGTGTCATTTGGGTTACATACAGAGGCACAGGTGGTCAGGGTGTTGTCACAGGTGTTCAGGGGTCGGAGGTCATTCACTGTTCTTAGGCCACAGGTGGGAGTCACAAATGTTCAGACGATTTAATATAATTACAGACAACTTGCTCTATTTTGTTTGAGATGTTTTTCCATATTTCCTCTACTAAAATAATTAATGCATAAATGAATTTGTTCCTGGTGATGAAAAACTAAAAGATGAAAACAAGGGCCAAAGCTTCCTAACATGAACATGATATAGATCGAAGAGTCTTGTCCAGGATTATGATTCTAATCCGTGAGAAACATTTACATTACGGTTTTATTTTCATATTGCAAGTACAGTACCAGTAGGGGGGGATATTTCTGTATTGTAGTGTAAAAAAATCTAAAACCATTTAATTGTCTGTCTCAGTGACTTAGTCGGTGGATAGGGTTGGAATCGCTATGTTCAATTGGGGAATAAGAAGTGTTGTCCATCACCTCAGAGTTTGTGTGTGTGTGTTTCTATCCATCGTGCAGTCTCTTGATTTGCACCTGTCTGTCGATTTAACAAATGCTGTCGACTGACCGACTGACGAACAAGCGCCCGCCATCTCGGTACAGCAGAAATCTGTGAAGAAGAAGAAAAACGTTTTGGACTTGAAAGATGATTTTTCTTGACATTTTTGTATCTGGTTTATCCTACTGAAAAAGCCTGCCTTATTTTATACAACATTTGTACAACACATCCCACTGTGCAACTGTCACCTGGACGTTTTTAAATAACATAGAGGGGAAAAAAAGGTTATGTTCAAGTAAATCTCAATATTTTTATAGACTGAATTTTACACTGGAGTGACAGGAAAAGAGAATCTATTAGCTATCTGGGTACCTGCTGTGAAATGTGTTGTGTTGGTGGAGGAACATTTCAGTCTTGCAAACAGAGGAACATTCGCTCTGTCCCAAATGACAGCGCCTTTCCCTGTCGCTCGTCTTTGGCAAAGAAAACGGGGGAAGACGAGGAGGGAATAGTGAGTCATGTGGGATGCAGAATATATCATTTTGACTAATGTTAATGAAGGACTATTATTAATAATGAAGGACTATTATTAATGAAGGACTATTATTAATGAAGAATCTGAGAATTGTCTATCACTGTCTTCCCCCCACCACCCCTCCCCAACTCCTTTTCCTCCCCCACCCGTTCCTCCCCACCCCTTCCTCCACACCCCCACCCGTTCCTCCCCACCCCCTCCGCCTCACCCCTTCCTCCCCACTCATTCCTCCTCACCCCTTACTCCCCACCACGCCGTCCCTGACTTCTTGAAACCAGCTTGCTTTGACTTGATTCTGACCAACATCCTACTTTTGACCATTTGTCCAAGATCCTCGTAACACGCGGGCAAGGGTCACTTTACCCAGGGAATATGCTGTGCCCAAGGGTCACTTTACCCAGGGAATATGCTGTGCCGAAGGGTCACTTTACCCAGGAAATATGCTGTGCCCAAGGGTGGTTTCAGATTAGGATACTAATAATATATGTTAAAGAATGTTGCTTATTAAGATTATTTCCTATTTAAATGGTATATATTTAAAAAGAAATGCCATAACACATAAGCAAATGTTGGTTCTTGATGATGTGTATTATTAATGACCAGTGGATATGTTTGTTTCTTCAAGACGGATTTGTACACTCAATCAGGGGGTTAGTTTGTCTGGTTCACAACTATTGGTCTGGAGGCACCAAAAAAAAACTATTGATTGATTCAATGAAAAATAAAATAATGAAAATGAATCTCTTGCACCGTTTTCAGTAATGAGACAGTTCACTTGTAAGCACTCAATCTTTCAACACACAAACACACACACGCATGCTGATAAACACATGATGAGGCAGGACTGTTGCACGTGCAACCTCTTGCAGATGCAGAGAGCCTGCTGTTAAATAAAAATAAATGTACACAAAAAACACTTCATTTTTTTGACATATGCAATAAATTTGCAACGGGGCGAATCAAATCAAATCAAATGTATTTATACAGCCCTTTTTACAACAGCAGTTGTCACAAAGTGCCTTTACAAAAACACCCAGCCTAAAACCCCAGTGAGCACGCAACAAAAGGATTGAAGCACGGTGGCTAGGAAAAACTCCCTACGGGGCCGGAGTGTAGGAAGAAACCTAGAGAGGCACCAGGCTCAAAGGGGTGGCCA
>JACXGK010008173.1:0-14200 GCA_016801125.1 Novumbra hubbsi
TCTCGTCTCCGTGTCCGTGATTGTTACCTGTGCTTTGTGTGCAGCTACACGCTGTGACTAAATGTCAGTGCCTAGAGTACTTTTGTTTCTTTATCTGAAGCGTCATACACGCGAGTTGGTTCAGTACTGTAACGGAATAAACCGACTGCCTGAACCTGCCTCCCTGCGCCTTGGTCTATTTCCTTCCACACGCCTCACACCATCCAAACAGTAGAAACGTCATGGAAATGCGTAGGAGAACCAGAATTATTTTTCATAAATGTTAAGTGTCAAAAACAACCAGACCTAAATAACTCCATGGGCCTGCCATGATAAATAAATGAAAGCATTTGCTTTTCCTAAATGTTAAGTGGCAAAAACAACCAGATTAAAATAACTGGGCCTGCTGAAATAAATAAATAAAAACATTGATTTTGACTACCAACAATGCATCCTGCTTCTACCACCCACAGTACAGTAGTTCAGTTTAAATCTTCATCGCATTTAACATTTCCTTTCTGTTGGTTATTCTATGAGACCGCAGAATGACGGCCAAAACTCCTGAGTGATTTTGGTCCCTGGAAAACAGAGATGGCTACAATCTCTGTAAAACACTCCTCCATTCCCCCAGGGTCGGCCTCTGATTGGTTAATCTGTTTCTCAGGTTACATCTTCAGGAACTGTACCAAGGATGGCTGGACGGAGCTGGACCCAACATATGAAAAGGCCTGTGAGTTTTCCGAGGACTCAGAGATCGGATCCAAGGTTAAAAACAACACTTTACTTGCGACCTGCACATACATCTGCATCTCTTATTCAGTCATTTAGTCATTTATATTACTCAAAGCAGAGTCCGCAGTATTATTACGGTCTAGCCCAACATCAGATATTTGAGTATTCATTTAACAAAGCAGCGGGGGGTTTAGATAGGCCATTCTCTCAAACGGTATTTTAACAGGGCTGACATTTAGACAAATCTGGAAGAAAAAATATGGAATGATAGAACGGACCGAGAGGATAAACTCCCCAGCCGCCACGGCTGTCTCTCTATTCTGTTCCCCCTTATCAAATCCCTTCCTCAGTCTCCTTTCCAACTTTGCCCCAAATATATGCAAGTACAGACACACAAAATAAAATTGAGGGGCAAGAATGTTTTGTATTTTGTAAATCAATGTTTAAATAATTTAACCTATCACTGAACCATAAGATCAAGAGCAAGGTGTAAATCTACTGACAGTTTTTGAACACCTTTAACAGTGAGGTAGTACTCTGTTTTTCATTGTGACCCATTACTTTTTGTTTTCCAGACAACATACTTTTTGACCATCAAACAGGTGTACACCACTGGATATGCCACCTCTCTGATCTCGCTTATTTCCGCAATCATGGTTTTCACGATGTTCAGGTAACACTAAGACATACTCCTGAGCAGAGATACATTAAAAACGAGTGATGATGAATATATTACACAGTGAGACTGGAATCCATAATATACTGCATAATAATAATTAGTATTATTGCTGTGTATTTATCATACACAACATCAAAAGCAACTTACAGTTATGTGTGCACACAAATTGTTGTGTAGGTAGCTCCAGGAAATACACACAATATTGCGAAAATAAGATCAGTTTAATAGGATTTTACTTCTTCCATACAGAAAGTTCCACTGTACTAGGAACTACATCCACATCAACCTGTTCTCCTCGTTCATCCTGAGGGCCAGTGCCGTATTTATCAAGGATGGGGTTCTTTTTGCTGACGAGAACGACGATCACTGCCTTATGTCCTCGGTGAGTATCGTGACGTCATCAACCAATATCTTACTACAGTGGACTTGCTGTGGCCTCCAACTGTAACATCCACCTTTGACCACCAGCACATATTAAAATCTTCCATATCGTATCAACACCTATGTCAGGGTTCGATTGTGTATTCTCAGTCTCTACAAAGTTCCTTAAATAAACGTTGTCATTATTCTAGTGCATTCTTCTTTCATGTGTCAGTGCCTTCAGAAACTTGTATCGTTGTACGCACACAACTTCAGTGGAACACCATCGCATTAGAACACATTTTGACTCAGTGAAGCAAGAGTGAGAAAGAGCCGGTCAATACTGTCTCCTCAGTATCCTTTTATGTTGATACACGGGCCAGCTTCTAAAAAGAGCGAGCTGTCCGGTTGATTTTGGCCCTCTTGTGCAATGCGAGGCACCTAGATCAGAAGACCTGTAATGACTCATTAAAAAGTGATGAGAAAGAGAGAATGATGAAAGTGGGACGAAGAGAGAGGAAGGGGAGACGGAAAGAGAAGAGAGCAGGGGGGAGCGTGAGGAGAGGGAGGAAGAAGATGGCTGTGCATATGGAAAAGAGGAGAGGTCACACCCCAGTGGGACAGCAGGGTCTATATTTAGATACTAATTCCACAGCACACAGAGATAGGGGGATTAAATAGACAACTACAGAACTAGAAAATGGTGCGAAAGGGGTGTGTGTGGCTCAGGGAGTCACTCGATGGGAGGCAGAGTGTGTGTGTGTGTCGAAGGGGCGATGCAGGGTTAATGAAGGGAGGAGTGATGTTGCTGGCTGATAACTGTTGGAGCTTAGAAACGGTCACCACAAGCCCTTCTGGACGAGGTCTGGCCGAGGACTTGGTCCTGGATGAGAGGACGCGCCAATGAATACACATCATAGTCACAATTATCATCCGTTCGTCAGGCTGAGACGCAAGACGAGTGAGGCTCTCGCGGGCCCCTTGTGTCAGCCAGATGGGAACAGTGGGCACAAGGACACGTTGCAAATTGTCATGCAGTCCATGCGAAGTTGATGCCGTTGCAAGAATAGTGTGCCTGCTCTCGTACTCTGTCCCCTGTAGACGGCATGCAAGTCAGCCGTGGCCTTCTTCCACTTCAGCATCCTGGCTAACTACTTCTGGCTGCTGGTGGAAGGCATGTACCTCCAGACCCTCCTCGCCCTCACATTCGTCTCCCACAAGAAGTACTTCTGGTGGTACACCCTCATTGGCTGGGGTAAGTCACCTTGAAAGCCCCCCCCCCCTTATCTCTCTCAAATTCAGTGTCTGTCTTTTATTCTCCCTCATTACTTTTTAATCTTGCCCTCCCTCACACGTAGATAAGAGACAATGTAGGATCACTAATGTAGTATGTCTCCATGAGCGTGTTTTTTAGCGCAGTTGTTTTATTCGGATGAGGCCAATTTGTTTTGAGTGTAAACGTGGCAGAACGTTGATTGTCGCGCAACACCTAGCTTGGTAACGTCTCGCTTACTGTGTGTTGGAGTGGGATAATGTGGTAATTGCGAAGCTAACTTTCATGTCAACACACTGACACAAACATTTAAGTATCACCAGAGAGCGCCATGTAAACAAAGTACTCAGTGACTTTACATGCCAATGGGGTCGGGGGTCAGGTCAAAGCGCTGCAGGCTTCCTTCTAGGCTAAATAGAAAATTGTAGTCACATATTATGTTAATGTTCTTTCATTGAAGTTGTTGTCATGACGATTGATGTTGTCCAAATAGGCGTTTCCTTTATTTTCTCCACCCAATGATGATGGTTTTGTTACGACACCCGGCTGATGACCTCTTGTCCTGTCTGTTAGGTCTACCGACCACAATATTGTTAGTGTGGGTTCTGACACGCAACTTCTATGATAACAGAGGGTAATTACGCAGACATTTTCCAATAGACCTCATCTGAATTTACAGTGCATTGTCTTCTCACTTATTCATTTGTACACACGCTAATGTAATAATGATGGAGATGGGTAATAATCCTGCGCTGTGTGTTATGTTGTCCTGTCCTGATGTAGTTGCTGGGACGACGATGATGTGGCCTTTATCTGGTGGATCATTAAAGGACCTATATCCGCAACACTGCTGGTGAGTAACCTGACCCATAGCTAACCTCACCTAAATCAACACGGTTCAAAACTTACCCCAGTCTTATACCAAAACCCACCTCCAGCTTAAGGTGGAACGCGTAAGCTATATATTGTAGAGTACACAGTCCAAAGTCCTCTGTATTGCAACAGGTGAACTTCATCATCTTCATTAATGTGATCCGTATTCTGGTCCAGAAGCTCAAGTTTCAAGGGGTTGGCGGCCATGACACTGGCCACTTCATGTAAGTCTCAGAGAAGCACGGACACACACGTATTAAAACATTGACACACGCTGGCGTGCTGAGTGCCTCGGAGCAAAGTCGTTGCATTGGTTCCTTGGACAAAAACCTAGGATTTAGCATGTTAATAAGCTTTTATACTGTAACACATACCAGACAAATGTGATATAGTGATTATTAACATTTGTGTGTGTGTGTGTGTGTGTAGGAGGCTGGCTAAGTCCACCTTGTTTCTGATCCCTCTGTTTGGAATGCACTACATGGTGTTTGCCTTCCTACCAGAGAACACGGGAGAGGAAGCACGCATCTTCATAGAGCTGGGTCTGGGATCTTTCCAGGTATGTGTGTGTGTGTGTGTGTGCACGGCTCACCTGTTTGTCAGTGGCCTGCAAACAAGACAAGATTAAGAAGCGATAGTTTCTGAAGTTTTGTTTTTTAACAACACAAAAATGACCTACTGTTTGTATTCGAGACCAGGCCAATAAAAGGATATACTGACTGGACTCAAATAAGAGGAAATATGTATACATCTCAAGATATACTACTTTAAAATAAAATATTGTCCGCTCATCGTTAGCTTTTGCTTAGGTTCCGGAGACAAGTTATTCAATGGCTCTCAAAAGTATTCACCCCCTTGGACCTTTCCGCATTTGAATGTGATTCAAAATAAAGGTTTTGTTACTCATAAACACAACATAAGTTACAAAGTGAAAGTGAAAAATCCAAAGTCTCAAAATAATTTACAAAATGATTTTAGGTTAAGTTAACCAATCTTTGGAAGTACTAAAGTACAATTTCTACAAAAAATGTCATCATGAAAATAAAGAAACTTTCAAAGCGAATCTGGAATAAGGTTTCTCGAAGGCACAAATGACTAAGGATCGGATATAAGTTAGTCATGTTATGGGGATACTACCCTGCGTCAGGGCTCGGAAAGCTTGTGAAGATCGAGGACAGCAAAGGACAGAGAAATCCTGGAAGAAAATCCTATTGAAGTCGGAAAGAGACCAGGGACTTGGAAGAAATGAGTCATCTTCCATGCAGGAAAATGACCTCAAACACACAAAAAAATTAAAAGTCAATGGCCTGGAGAGGCCTGTCAAATCCCGGACCTCGATCCAATTGAGATGTGGAAAGAGTTAAAAAATGCTGGTCACTAAAGGTCCCCATCCAATAGGTTGGGGAATTTGGCAAAGAATTATGCCCAAACATTGTTGCGTACAGTTGTGTAGCGTGTTGTGTATAGCAGATAAAACCATTTTAAATATGGCTTGAATTGCTGCTGAAAGTGTCTCTACCACGTACTGATCATAGGGGTGAATACTAATGCAATTATTTTCCCTTTTTTATTCGTAATTCAATTTGAGTGTAAAGATTTTATTTCTCAATTCCACATTGTATATTATGTTATGTTGATCCATGGCAAAAACACCACATTTCATTTAGTAAATTTAAAACATTTACTATTCCCTTTTTACCAGTGGGCATTCGCTTCACCAACTGTATCCTATGTATTTTTACATTTGGGAATAACAAACTGACAGCCATAACCAATCACAGAGATATAATCCCTGGGTGTCCTAAATAACAGTTTCCATTCAATTTGGAACAGGGAGCCATTGATAGAGTACCCATCAGTTTAGCTGCCACATTGGATTAACAACTTTTTTAGGAGCAAACCATTCTATGAATTATTTTTCACTGTACATATACTGCCAAAATTGTGAACTTCCCAGCAATGTGGTAAAAAGAAAATTAAACTAGGGGATGAGAAGCAGATTTGAATATATTATTTTATGCAATATATTATATTGTTATAATGTACCCAGTCAAAATGACCTGATGCACAACTGTTTTCTATGCTTTTTGTACTTTAGGGCTTTGTTGTGGCTCTGCTGTACTGTTTCCTGAATGGAGAAGTAAGCAGGGTTACCCCTTCTATTTAGAATTAAAACATTTGAAAATCGCTGAAAATGATTGACTGCAATATCATGTACCTGATGATACGGTCTGTGTGGGGGAGAGTGTGGTAAATTGTACGCAAATAAGCAATATTGCACACTCCAACACCACAAATTACATGTTGACCTACCAGCATCATTAGCTACAATTCCCAGGGCACCCACAACAACCGGAAATCTACATAGATATGTTTTAAATTAACAATTTTTGGAAGTAGGTATGCTGAATGTAAAAAAAAAGCCCCTACTCTCCCCACGGACCTCTCCATTTAATTGTTAACATCTCGACCTTTCTGTGTGTTTTCCCCTTGCCTCCCTCCCTCTCTGAATATGGTGTGGGTGTGTATGTGCCGGCGTGTCTCTCCTCGGTTTCTCCCAAGGTGCAGGCAGAGCTGAAGAAGCGTTTGTGGAAGTGGCAGGCTGAGGGCTACATAAGCTACAGCAAGAGAAGACGTACCCTTTTCACAGAGAGCTCCACCGTTACACAGATCTCTGTTCTGGAGAAGTCCTCCCACAAAGAGGTGCCGTGCGTCAGTGACTCACACTCACTCGCACGTTCCGACGCTCACGACTATGTGCCGAGCTCCACCGACAAACACGGACTCATTCACAGCCCCACCTTGGTCTCTGACAATGCACACACCTTCGCACACTGTGACTCAACCTGCACCGAAACACTTACATACAACTCAACTGTTTAAGAGAACAAAATATGCTTTTCTTTTTCTCCTTTATCTTTTCTCTCTACGCCTCTACTACTCTACCCTCTCAAGCATAGTCACACCTGGATCCTATAGTCCTCAGATCACAAATTGATAAAGATCAAATTTGAATTTAATCTATTAAATCAAGGGGTAAATGGTGTTGATTGTATGGAAAAGATGTGTTAGGCCAGAAAAGAATGCAGAAGAAATCCTGTATAATCCCATTAATGCAATGATAGAGACTGATAGAGTCTGATGGGTTTAAATACCCCATTAACCTAAAAGGACATAGAAAGTCAATGATGTAAGGTATGTTAAAGCCTGTATCTGGTAAAATACCAGCAACTCACCTAAAACAATGAAAACAGCTATGAAAAACGAATCTATAAGAAACCAGGCCAAAGATATCCTTGTATTATGAAATACATAGTTTGTTGTAAATAGTATTTGGCCTAATTTGGGAATCAGGGCAAACAGTGGCCATTGTGTCACTGAAGCAACACTCTGAAACATCATAAAAACCCCATAATCGTTTTGCTGTTGTACATACATTTAAAACAATTGGAAATAACACTAAACCTTTTAGTTTATTAGGTCTCTGCTCAGCATTAAATTAGCACTTTAGTTGTGTTATAGTCTTGTAATCAATCTGTAATTGATTAAATGCATTTTTTTCCATAAATGTATACACAATAAGTAATGCGTATTGAGAAAAAAAAGGAAGGATCTCATGAGCATTCAAATACAGACCCTTTCCCATGACACTTACATTGAGTTCAAATTCATCCTCTGCCCTTTGATCATACTTGAGACATCTCTATAACTTGGAGATTGGAATCTGTGCAAAATTAATTTGATTAAAATGTATTTAGAAAGCTACACACCCGGCTATATACAGTCTTCATAGTAGATGTCGAAGCAAAAACCAAGCCATGAACATTCCGTAGACCTCAGAGAATGTGTTGAGATACAGATCTGGGAAATTTTATATAAAAGAATTGCTGAGGCTCTAGGAGTGCAAAGGGCTCCATTGTGGGCTCCATTATTGTGAAATGGAAGTGGTTTGGAACCATCAAGACCCTTTATAGAGCAAGCCGCCTGGCCAAGATAAGCCTTGGTCAGGAAAGTGACCAAGTAACCAATGGCCACTTTTCTAGAGAGATGGTAGAACAGAATGACAACCATCTCTGCAGAACTATTTTTTCTATGGTAAAGTGGATAGATGGAAACCACTTTTGGGTATTAGTCAAATGACATGCCAGTTGAAAGAGTATAGGGAGAAAGATTCTCGGGTCTAAATAGACCAACATGAAACTACTAGGACTGAAAGACAAACATGGTACCATTCATCAACTATAGTGATGCATGGTGGAGGGAGCACCATGCTATGGGGATGCGGGATTGAGTGAAGCATAATTGGAGCAAAATACATAGAGCTTGAAAAAAACCTGATCCGTAGTGCACAGGAGGACAGTCATCTTTCTGTATGACAACAACCCAAAGGACACAGGGAAGTCTACAAATGTCCTTGAGTGGCCTAAACCCCATTGAACATCTGTGGGGACACCTAAAGATCCCAGTTCACTGGCTCTCCCCATCCTTGAGCTTGAGTGAACCTGCAAGGAAGAATTGAAGAAACTGCCCAAATACAGGGGTACAAAGCTGGCAGTGGAAACCCGAGGGCAAATACAAACATTTTTTGTTGACGAAGGCAATACTAGAGAGCACTGAATAAAGGGTCTGAATACTTATCTTCATTAGATAATTTAATTTTTTAGTAAAATAGGACAATTTTCTAAAAATGTGTTTTTGCTTTGTTCTAATGTGATAGTGTGTGTAGATTGATGAAGAAAAATGAATGTAATTAGAAGCTTCTTGGTCAGGATGCAGTTTATCATTGCAGCTTCTGCATAATGCAGAGCTTATCCACTCCAGCCGAGATAACAGTGCGATTGATTGAACAGATGTAAAGGTAATGGGATGGCAAGTATTTTTTCTTTCTTGTCACTAAGTCCTCGCACAGTTTAAAATTAGGTTAAGGTTCCAAAAGTTTTAAGGTTTAACTAAGACATTTGTGAAACATTCACAAAACACGTGAACATACATTTAATTAATTTAGTCTGTCAGAATTTAATCTCACTGGTTGCTCAATTCATAAAACTTAAAGTATGACAAATGTGGCATACAAACTGGATGCCTCTACAGAAACTCTGGGGCATTGTAAAGAAGTTCAACAATTTATACCTTATGGATTGTAACGCAAAACGTTGCACAGTGCACATAGCACATCTGGAGCACTACACTGTAAAGATTATTTATTTAGACCCACATATTTTTTGTCATTATTGTCTGTAGAAGTTAAATTATAAAGTTCAGACTGGTTTGAATTTTAAAATGTTGTACTCCTTTTATCTTGGATTACATTAAATAACAGTTAATGTTATGGCTTCCATTCTACAGTGTCATTAACTTAACAACGACCCCTTAAAGTGTTTCTTTACACAGTATTTAATTACAGATTCAGCAACAATCTTTAAAAGATTCATTAGATTACATCTTACTGATTTCATTATGATCAGTCAAATGTATTTTTATTATAAACGTAACCGTATGTGGGTAAATGTTTTAATGTTTCAAAAGTGGTAGTAAATCAAAGAACATACAAAACATGCTTTTGAATAAAAACACATTTATTCAGCATTTAACAAATTGCTATAAAGATGTGTTGTTATAACTGTAACAAGTAAACTGTACAGTGTATAATGTTAGTGTTTTCAGCTATTTGTAATATGTAGTTAACCGTGCCTCTCAGGAATTATGTTCATATGGAACTATTTTGTAAAACAGGACATTCAGTATGAACATGAATCAGTGCAATCACACACACTATTAACATATCCCCAGGGCTATTGTTCCATAATGACTCGCAATGATTTGGCTCCTTTACCTGTAGCTATTTTATTCGTTGTTTATATAGTTTGGCTTCCGTCACTTTGCTAATTTATGACCCTGGTGGGCGTCCCGTCAAGTGATTTGACAGGTGAGCACGACTTCCTGTGTGAGGTATGCTAGGGTTGTATCTTCCGTTATGACTTGATGTCCAGTGAATGAAATATGGCAGGGTGTGTGGTTTGACTATTTTATGATTCCACGTTGTGTTCAGAAATCGGAATGCTTGTGTTTCTTGTCAGAAATTCTTAGATGAAATGTAATTCAAAAGTCTCAAACACAATTATGTAAAACATGCATCATTTCTCATTATTGACCCAATGCTCCACGATGTCTGAACAGGGTATGAAAATAATTTACTACGACCTGTCAAACCCTGGTGCTTGTGGGTGAAGGGGGTTTGAACAGAGCATATTTAGAAGATAATGGGGAAATACTCAGCACTACCAAAAAAAAAAATGTCATAACCTGTTCAGACATCATAGAGCTTTGGGTCAATAATGAGAAGTAACAGGTTTAACATAATTTTATTTGAGATATTGAACTTACGTATTGGAAGATTTCACAATAGAAACACACATTCAGATTTTTATAGATTACAATATACATCCATAGCAGCATTACTCTACAATCACAAAACATCTGTTACATACGTAACCATACATAACACATACAGTGGGGAGAACAAGTATTTGATACACTGCTGATTTTGCAGGTTTTCCAACTTACAAAGCATGAAGAGGTCTGACATTTTTATCATAGGTACACTTCAACTGTGAGAGACGGAATCAAAAATCCAGAAAATCACATGGTATGATTTTTAAGTAATTCATTTGCATTTTATTGCATGACATAAGTATTTGATACATCAGAAAAGCAGAACTTAATATTTGGTACAGAAACCTTTGTTTGCAATTACAGAGATCATACGTTTCCTGTAGTTTTTGACCAGGTTTGCACACACTGCAGCAGGTATTTTGGCCCACTCCTCCATACAGTCCTTCTCCAGATCCTTCAGGTTTCGGGGCTGTCGCTGGGCAATACAGACTTTCAGCTCCCTCAAAAGATTTTCTATTGGGTTCAGGTCTGGAGACTGGCTAAGCCACTCCTCAGTTGCCCTGGCTGTGTGTTTCGGGTCGATGTCATGCTGGAAGACCCAGCCACGACCCATCTTCAATGCTCTTACGGAGGGAAGGAGGTTGTTGGCCAAGATCTCGGCGATACATGGCCCCATCCATCCTCCCCTCAATGCGGTGCAGTCGTCCTGTCCCCTTTGCAGAAAAGCAAAGGTTGGGATGGTGTTCTTGGGGTTGTACTCATCGTTCTTCTTCCTCCAAACACGGCAAGTGGAGTTTAGACCAAAAACTCTATTTTTGTCTCATCAGACCACATGACCTTCTCCCATTCCTCCTCTGGATCATCCAGTTGGACATTGGCAAACTTCAGACAGGCCTGGACATGCGCTGGCTTGAGCAGGGGGACTTTGCGTGCACTGCAGGATTTTAATCCATGACGGCGTAGTGTGTTACTAATGGTTTTCTTTGAGACTGTGGTCCCAGCTCTCTTCAGGTCATTGACCAGGTCCTGCCGTGTAGTTCTGGGCTGATCCCTCACCTTCCTCATGATCATTGATGCCCCACGAGGTGAGAACTTGCATGGAGCCCCAGACCGAGGGTGATTGACCGTCATCTTGAACTTCTTCCATTTTCTAATAATTGCAACAACAGTTGTTGCCTTCTCACCAAACTGCTTGCCTATTGTCCTGTAGCCCATCCCAGCCTTGTGCAGGTCTACAATTTTATCCCTGATGTCCTTACACAGCTCTCTGGTCTTGGCCATTGTGGAGAGGTTGGAGTCTGTTTGATTGAGTATGTGGACAGGTGTCTTTTCTACAGGTAACGAGTTAAAACAGGTGCAGTTAATACAGGTAATGAGTGGAGAACAGGATGGCTTCTTAATGAAAACCTAACAGGTCTGTGTGAGCCGGAATTCTTACTGGTTGGTAGGTGATCAAATACTTATGTCATGCAATAAAATCCACATGAATTACTCAAAAATCATACAATGTAATTTTCTGGATTTTTGTTTTAGATTCCGTCTCTCACAGTTAAAGTGTACCTATGATAAAAATGACAGACTTCTACATGCTTTGTAAGTAGGAAAACCTGCAAAATCGGCAGTGTATCAAATACTTGTTCTCCCCACTGTACATTCCATTTAAGGTCCAATTCAAACTAAGACGTTCACACAGGAAGTTGTTTAGAGCATTTGTAAACACTGTTCAACCACAATTCCTACCAATCATCAGATGTGTTCCTGAGCATTTCCATATGATTGTTTAGATTGTTAAAACGCTTTATAAGGACTATGTAATTGAGATGTCTACGACAGTCAATTCTATTCAATAGCTTTGAGCATTTACCATTTAATCTCTAGGGATACATAGACTTTGTTTAGAGACATGTAAACACGACAAACGCTCGCGTTTGAACCCTGAAGGCACATTTTAGGTTTTGCATTAAACATCATACAGGACGTTCCACCCCTTAATAGCATACGTTATCAAAGAAAATCTCACCCACAAAAAGTGTTATTTACAAGTCATTTAGAACCAATTGCACAGGGATTTGTTGATATGGAAGATAATAGCACTGCTCATATATTATATACTGATCGCAATTGTCTAAAATAGTTACACATGTATGTAATTTCTGCAACGCTTCGTTGTTGGTTGTTGGTAAAAGTATGTCAAAAGTAAATAAGTCAGAAGTAAATGTTTCTTAAAATAGTAACGTAACGTGGTGTATAGATACATCAAACACTGTATTTATAGCTGTTAATGGATTGCACGTTTCCTCACGTCATTTTGGGGCCGGTGTCCATATGAGTACTCCACTCAATGCATCCTCAATCAGAGTGTCAGAAGTATTTAGTCAAATGTGTATTACTCAGGCTTGAAAGCACAATACCAACTCAAAGAAGATAAATTATTTGTACTAAATCTTCTGTCATAGTGATAACATTGCCATCTGTGGAAATACTTTTGATAAAATGAAGATCATCCCACCGTTATCCACTAAATATCAGCCAACGTTAGCAATGTTGTTAAATAAGCCCCTAGCGAGCATTTTAGACAAAAAACATAATTAGCCGCGCCCAGCCTCTGACTGGTGACCAAGGCCAGGACGTGTTGGAGGGGCAGTTCCTGACTTTAATGCTTTGGAGCTGTGACCTGCTTTAAGAATCTGTGATCATGTCATTACTCAGAGGATGACCTCTGGTGCCTTTACATTCTACAATGTTGGACATACAATAGGCAGTCATTTAATATGTCATGTGATTATGTCAAATGCATTACATTGGATAACTTACAACATGTTACTTATCATAATATATAGAATACAATGAGCATGCCAAAATTAGGAGGCACATTTGATGAATATTTGCAAAAAGTCTGTATGAAATAAAACAATTAAATAGTAAGCATTGTGACTTGTTTCTAAATACTCCTTTTGTTTTGATGAGAAACATTTGAGCCAATGGACAATATTGTAGACCAATTCTTAGTAAATAATTGGTCTACAATCTCAAGCTCCTTAATATCCCTTCATTGGGCAGCACCTTTGATGAATTGGTCAAGCTCCATAATATCCCTTCTCTGAGCTGTCCCTTCTCTGGACTTTCCTTTTCAAATCAAACCTCAGTCCAGAGAATACGATTTAAATGCAAAATTTTGATTTTGTAGTCAGTTAACCAATTGTTGTTTTTTAATAAAAAAGATGAATAATAATAAAACATCCCCTACCCTCCTTCCAATTAAGACCAGAATGTTTAGGGTCCATTTGGAGGGCAGATATGCACTGGAACACAAAAAGAAAAACATCTGTACACTTACTTAAGAGCACAATAGAGATCAGAATACAAGGAGACCCAAAGTCAGGATGGAGTCAGAACACTACACCAGATTCACTCACAACCGCGCCAGAGAGGGCACATGAGAGGAAGGTAGAGCAGTGTGCACTGCCACCTGCTGAGATAAATCAGCAACTAACAGCCAAGCCAGCCATCCGATCCCACGATGTCCCGATAGAGCAGAGCTCTCCAACGTGAGGCGAGGAAAGTTGGCCAGCTATAGAACCTGAAAATATGCAGATCCTTTAATAGAACATTCAACAACTTGGCACCTTGGGCACCTGGAAAAGACCTCTGTAAAAACCACACAATGCCTCCGCCAGTGGCACAACGTGCCTCCCAGCTGCCTCGCTCTCAGCTTCATTTTAAATCCCAAAGATTCCGAAGTTGTTTCGAGTGTTACGTTTGTTGTTTGCTCCTGGTTATTCAATGTTTCGAGCACCACAGATTCCTAGCTCCTCTAGATGAAGACATCTTCTTTTGAGCGTCCATTAGTTCCAAACTTTTACAACAGCCACCCAGATTGCAAACACGCTGTAGGCTGAGACATCCGGGAT
>JACXGK010008174.1:0-10841 GCA_016801125.1 Novumbra hubbsi
ACAACAGCAGCCTGTTGAGGTCACAGGAGTGAAGCCAAGCAGGGTTCTAACGTTCTCACAGAACAACAGCAGCCTGTTGAGGTCACAGGAGTGAAGCCAAGCAGGGTTCTAACGTTCTCACAGAACAACAGCAGCCTGTTGAGGTCACAGGAGTGAAGCCAAGCAGGGTTCTAACGTTCTCACAGAACAACAGCAGCCTCCTCCCAGTCCAGGAATCCTCTCTCCTGCCTTCCGTCCTCTCCAAATCCCCAGAATGCCCTGTGTTGAGACCCTCAATACGCAGCACTGTTTAAAGTTAGTACGTGGTTTTCTCTGGATCTGTGCTTGTGTAAACGCAGCATATGTTGTTTGTCTCTGGAAGTGAAGCGGGGAGTTCACACAAGCAAGTGCACTCGGGCTTTGCATTTGTTTTCCATGGTTTCCTCTCTGCTTTCTCTCCACTGGTTATCCTTCACATTCGTTCAGCCCCCCCACTTCACCTGCCACTTCTAAACGTGTTATTTATAAGGCCTTTACCCCGGAATAGCATTTCACCGAGGACAACGAAATAAAGATATCGGAGTGGATTCCGACTTTATTTGTGGGTATGAATAATTCGTGACGGCAGGAAAGTTGGCCCTTTTTTCCATCTTTTTGTTAAGCGAAGAGATTGCGTCCAGCTGTTCTGTTGACGAGTTGTAAAATATCGTTGGTGCACTCTGCCTGACATCTGCAGATGAATATTATATCACCGGACTGAGTCATTTGTGGCGAAGAAGGGTTCGGGAAAAACCACTGGCTGTAATAAAATATCTTGGCTGTTGGTTGAGTATTGCCTGTGCAAGCTTGGTGACTTTCCCACCGCCTTTTCACTTTCACTGCCGTCCGTGTGGCGTTGTGGGTGCAAAACCCGCAGGCGTTAATTAACGACTGACAGGCTGTGACCAAGGCGTGATGTGAGGAAACGCACAGTCAGGAATGGACTAACAAATGTAACAAATTGACTGACATATAACAAATAAACTAACATATAACAAATCAGCTAACGTATAAGAAATGGTGATTCTGTAGAAGGGATGATTCAAGTGGTTTTGGCCTTTCTCTGGCTGTCAGTGTGGCCTTAGGGAGAGTCTGTGTTTTAAGGGCTGAACCCTGTTCTCTCACTGTCTTCATGTTGTAGGGGGGCGAGACCGCTGGTTTAAAGAGCGTGCGTGTGTGTGTGAGCCAATGGACAACAAATACCCTCAAATGAAAGCGGAGAATCTATTGTTTTACTGTGATTACTGTAACCCGACTATTTTGGAGTGAAGAGCAAATGTATTTCTAATAATTATGGACAACACTGTTAGAAAATGACCATGTTAGGTCTACACCAATATACCACTATTGAGTATTCATGCATGTACTCTAACATTGAAGGCCAAGTTACATGGCCTCTCCCCACACACAAGCACGCATGTCTGGGAAAATAGTCAAATCATGTAGGCAAAAATGGAAAAATAAATATGATTTTATAGGGCCCTGATTCCGGGTGAGTAGGTGAATCGGTTGCCCACACAGCCTCCTCAGACTCCCAGCTGGAGAGAGGGCTTTTGGGATAATGATGGATCGTCACGGGGACCGGCAGAGCTCGGCCCTGCTGCGGTAATTGGCCCTCTGGCTCTGTGGCATTTAAATCCAGCCGTCAATTATCCATCTGCTGAGAGACGGATAGGCACAGGCCCTTAGTGTTGAGAGAGGGGAAGAACAGCAAAGAATGCAGAGCTACCATTAATACATCAGATAGGAAGCGCATCTATTCAGACAACACCTAAACATAAGTCTGTTGTTTTTTGACCATATAATGGGCTTAGTGAGTTTTCATTAATGTCATTGTTTGACTTAACACAGACTCCCAGCTTATTTGACAGAGTAAAGGCTCCTCACTACGTCAATAACTCGGCCCTCCCCAGTTCTTTTTGATTAGTACTGAGGGTGTAGTACACTAGTAATCATGTTTTACTCCACCACAGCCGGCCTTCTGCCCACTAGTCTCTTCAGGTTCCAATCCTCTTACTGTGTAGAGAATAGCATTAGCGCATTCAATCCTTTCATTGTCCCAACACAGATTTTCACTTTTCCCAAGAACCTGTGGTCTGTGGTGAAAGTAGGAAACACCTTAGTAATTTCTCAGACGTTTGCAGTGCTTGTCTGAAGTACATTATGCAATAATTTTGCTTTCTGTGCAAGGGGACAGTGTGGAAAAAGAAACATTGGTGTGTTACTATCAACCAACAAATGAAAGAAGAGTTTATGGAATGAGTTTATGGAATGGTCACGATTAACAGTGTTTGAAGTATCTTGGTGAATTTTGAGCCAGTCCATTGAGCATGTGACATTGATGCGTTGCAGAATGACATTCTCCAACCTTCCAACTATATTGTGGGAGACGATGATGGCGATGTTGTGGACATCTCCGTGCCAACCGTACTGTGGGGTTCTGAAGTTGCTTGGCCGTTAGGCTCTTATTGCATACTCGTAGACAACGATAGCTGTGGAAACGGATCACAGCATTGCTAGAAACTGACCTTCATGTATTGTGTCGTTGTACAGGAGTTTGCAGCCCTGACCAAGGAGCTGACCGCGTGCAGGGAGAACCTTCTGGAGAAAGAGGAGGAGATCTTAGAGCTCAAGGCGGAGAGGAACAACACCAGGGTACGTAGAGAGGAGGCACACACAACAGACAAACATGTTCTCACCTCCTACATATTACCTGAACCAGAGCCCAGAGGTCAACAGTGTTTTGGGTTGAAATGGTTTACTGCTCAGCTGTAACATGGGTCAGTGGAACCTGCAGCCTACCAATACACCAGAGAAAGATTATGGACATTGGAGTTAACCCTCTGAATACCAATCCCCATAATACTCTTCTGTTAAGCAGAGTTAACGAAACCTGGTTATTTACAGATAACACCACTCTTTTCCCAACATGCTAAACAGGAGAGTCATAGAGCCACACTGGATGACTGAACAACTCCAGTCCGCCTGAGAGGATCTTAGCACTGTCATTTTAGTAGGCCTGTGACTGCTCTTCTATATTTCCAGAAGGACAGAGAGAGAGAGGGGAAGGACGGAATAGAGACAGTGGGAAAGAGAGAAGTCGTTTTCACACTCTCACTCCTCATTATCACCTTGAATCCTCTTTGGTGCAATTATAAGGCAGCCTTTTAATAGAGCTGCTTTTTTTAGTTCCAACGGTTTTGGTCTAAAAGTTAATTATTAAATCCATAAAGACGTGCGTCGAGAAACCGGAAGGCTGCCAACGTTTTCGGCGATGATGTGTCTCAATGTTTTAAGCGTAAACATTGTAAGCTTCGAACAGCCTGCGCCAAATGACCTGCACAGAAATGTACACACACCCATTCCAGACCAAGCCGCGCATTGTACAAACAGGATAAGATATGAATAATGATCAATAGAGGGGATTGGGAGAGGAGGAGAAGGTGGAGGAGAAGGTGGAGGCGAAGGCACGCCGGCCTAGGCTGCTGATTATTATTCTGGCAGGGCGACGACGGAGGCGGAGCGGGGGTGTTCGGTCTCTGATTGATTGAACGGCTAGGTTTGGAATAGAGAAGGGCTGATGGGGTCCCAGTCTGCTGGCTGCCGTTATGTTCAAGGACAGACGGACATCTCGAAATCCAGACCTCTCTGTCAGCACCCACTCTCTGACTACGACGTATTAAGTCGGACAGCAGTGGCATGCATTGAAATGAAACAGAGATTCGCACCCAGGTGGCGCAGCGTTCTAGGTAATTTTAGTGCCAAGCTGTTCACTGCAGTCTGGGTCCGAGTTTTCACGGTTTTACTGGCTGGATGCTGCATCCGACACGTCCATCCTGCCTTTAGACCACCCTGTCCCCCGCTCCCCTGATCTCCCCAACTCCCAGTGGACTGATATAATCCCCTGTGTTGCTGGAAGTTTTCTCCCCCGACATCCCCTGTCCTTGGGACACTCTTCATTGAGAATTGATTCGGAATGCCACCTACACCAGATTTGCATAATCTATTCGGTGTGTTTCTATTTCTTTTGAGTTTGTATTGTTCAGTGCCGTCATTGATTTTAGCAGGGCTTGTGATATTTCCCAGAACAGTTAAACGTTGGAAGGTGAAATGTCTTGACTCTTTTTGACTTTTTATATAATTTACAGAGGTTTAACAGCTTTGATTTTCAAATATGCCTTTGAAGAGTCACCTGCGGACAACCGACCTTGTGTGCTAAAATGCATCGCTCAGTTCTCCGGTGCCAGGATCAATGACGTTTTAGACAGTGAAAACAATAGCTCATAATACTTAATATTTCGATTATGGTAGTGTCAGCTAAAATGATAAACACGGTGGCAGATGATAGTCACATGATGATTTACAAACCCATTTCTGTCAACATGTATCGTCTCTGTAGTTGCTCCTGGAACATCTGGAGTGCCTGGTGTCCCGACATGAGCGGTCACTACGCATGACTGTGGTCAAGCGGCAGGCCCAGTCCCCCTCAGGCGTGTCCAGTGAAGTGGAGGTCCTCAAAGCGCTCAAGTCTCTTTTCGAGCACCACAAAGCTCTAGACGAGAAGGTAAGACCATTCCCGCGGTATATTAGTCATCAACCAACAGGTGGGCTTTCCCACCATGCTTCACACAGGAAGCAGTACCAGGTGTCTTAACTTTGCCTCGTGTAGGAGGAAATATTCAAATAAATACAAAATATTGTACTTGACTCAAGAAACACGACACAACATATAGGCATGTCTTTTTTGTTTTTGTGGTTTTATTGTGCGAGAAATAACCTGCTATAGTGTTTTATTTTAACCAAAACATTGAAGCTCGATCCAGTAACTATATAGTGAGGAACCGATCACAGCTCAACATTACACACACACCTGAACATGGAAGGAAAAGGACAGAGTAGAGATGGGTCAATGTCAATTAGGAATTCATATTTTATAATACTGCAGAGTTGTGCATTTGTCCCGCCTACCTTAATAAGATAAACGTTCAGTTATTTAGGTGAGGGCTTTCCCTCCAGACGTAGGCTGCTGAATATGTATGTAGCTACAATGACCTTCAGCCTTACTGGAATGACAGAGCTCCGGTAAACTGACCAAGAACCAGACCCATGGAGAGACTTTGCTGGCTAACACTGCCATCCCGGTGTTCACTCCTCGTAAGCCAGCCTCTCCTTTTCACCGGCACCAAGCCTATTGATGCATGGCTTCAGGCCTCCCTGGCGTCATTCCAGCCACTGTAATCCATTCAACCCTCCACAACAGACCCCATCCTTTATAATCCGTCACTGCTGGACTGAGAAATAGTACAAAAAAAATTAAAGCGTTTTTGATTCATGGGATGTTTTTTTATTCTGCCTCTATCTGGGGTCGGGGAGGAAGGCTGTCCCGTGGGGGCGGAGGAAGGCTGTCCCACGGAGAGGGGGCAGTCTTTATGACCTCCTCCCTGCATAGAGTCCCTGATCCTACACGGCCGTAGTCGCTCTCATGGAGCAGCACAGAGCTCACAAGTAATGGCTCCTTCAGTAGCATGACAAATACATGAAACATGGAAGGCTGGAGGAGGTCATAAATTCACCCCCTGTGACGGGAGGCGGAGGAGGCAGGGAAAGCTGCTCACGGCAGGCAGCGCTTATAAGGGATAAAAGCTCATACTCCTGAACGGAGGCTCAGGCTGGCTTCAAAGCGAGACAAAGTGTTATTGAAGAGCGGTGCGGAATCTCGCGGGAACACGTTCTATCACGTTGACCTATGCCCGGGGGGTGGAAGGAAGGGTCGTTGGGGATGTTCGAATGGGGAGAAACACTGGCATTTCACACAAGTTTCAGGGTTATCAATCTGCGAGCTCAAACCATCACATCCAAACAGGTATGTATTGTCAGGACATGCTAGAGTACTGTTACTGACTGGCTTGTTGTTTTCTTTAGGTGAGAGAGAGACTGCGGGTGTCACTAGAGAGGGTCTCCGCATTGGAGGAGGAGCTAACATCAGCCAACCAGGAGGTAAGAATTGGCCACGCGGGGCTCATCACAGTGCAACAGTGTCAATGCAACCTGGGTTCTCATCTTATGGACCATGGCAGTGAGTCCTGCCAAAGGTAACGCATTTGGACTCAGTTCACTTCCCTACATGTCATTGGCCTTAGTCAGGACTTTGTCTTACGAGGAGTTCTATGTTGACCCTTATAACGAGAAGGACTCCTTTTCAGGGGGTGATCGGTGTGTCCGAAGATGCCCTCTGGTGAGATGGGGCGAAGTGCGGCATTGACAGCCGGCCTGTGGTTGTAGCAGGCTAGGCTAACCCCCGATGCTCAGTAGTCCAGGCTCTCGCTGCCAGTGTTGGTCAGGGCAGATGGTTGTGTTCCAGCTGAGAGGATCTTTATAGGAACCAAATAAACTCTACACTGCCATGCTCAGGAGGAGGATGTGAGAGAGGGTTAGGGCGAGGGAGAGAGAGAGAGAGTAGGAATTTGAAAAGATAGAGAGATGTTTCTTTGGTGTGCCGCAGAGGAAGGATTCACTATGCAGTTTTTTTTGCTTATTACGGTTGCCTTTCCTTTTGTTGATGCTACACACTGTCGCTCATTCAGTATGATCGACTACCACTGTTGGAAGTGCGTTCCTCACTAAATACAGACTTTTTCTCTACTTACCGGAGCGCTCGCTGTGATTCCTTTGTCCTTCCGCCTATCTGTTACCTACACGCCGACAGAGAAGACAGAAAAGATGCATGGCTGCTGGTATTCGCTTAAAAACACAAAATGACTCCCTGACAGGTAGTCGTGACAAAATGAAAGGGGTTTCTCAGTAGGATACGGCAGGCCTACATTCCTGTAAATAGTGACTATAGTAATCCCACACAGTAAACCCCCCTGCGGTAATTCTGAATGGTCCCCTTCCTGTCCGTCAAAGGTAAGACGGCCAAGTGAATGGGTGTGGAGGCGGGTAATGTGAGGTGGCTGGTAAAGCACTGCTGAATGGAAATGTTCACACTTCAACAGGTCCAAGTCTCCAGGGAGCGTGTTGGGACCCAGCCGCTGCCTGCCCCTGCTTCAGACTGTTAATTGATTTGGGATAGAGATCTGTCTCGAGTCTTTTTCCTCTGTGGCGCCTGTCTGCAGATAACAGCACCTGCAATTCTAGATCCTTGTGTAGAGAGCTGCACTGCTATATGACATGGAGGACCTTTGACCTCCAAGTCTCAGGGGGTTTATGTGGTGCAGATTTGGTTTCAATTGTTTCCGGGTTAGGGTCAACTCTATTTCAGTTCCATTCAATCAATGAAAAGTATTGAAAAGCCTTTTTTTAACTTTTTTATTGATTAGTATTTGAGTGGAATTTATTCTATATAACATTGTTTCCCACAATTGTTTAGTAAGCTGCTGTTCTGATATGTGATGATGTCCAAGGAGTTATGTTGTTTTCAGTTGGGATATTGACAGATGTCTGTTTCACAAGATTCCTGCAATGTGGTTTGACACCCATTTAGAACATGTGAGAAGGTTGATGAATTCTCTCAAAAACCAGTGTGAAGGGCTTGTTAATGTAGTTTTTAAATCCAATCTGAGGAAGGTTTTACTAAGAACGTCTATGGTTAGAATTCTAAGGGAATCCCCTCGATGTCACCCGCTCTGGTATGACTTACTGACCAAAATGTGACTGATTAACAGCTGTTAATTCCAAAGCACGGCAGCAGAGAATATCCTAATCTAGGACCAACACCAGATCAAACTTGCACCTTCAGAGACTTCACATCACCATCCTGTCCAATCTCCTGTTGCTCATTCACACTAGAGCTGGACCTGACAAAAGTCTCTGAGATGGAGAGAAGGACGTAGTCTAGATGAAAGGAGGAGTTTGAAGACTCTGTCTCTTTGTGCCTCAACTTGAATGAGTTGAGATTAACTACTTTTGAGCATCAAAGAGAAAGATGGCCACTTACATTTTGCTTCTGGAACTTCAGATTTTTCTAATTTGTCAGCAGCCACGGCAATGGAACTCTACCTATCATTTGTCCTGCCGGATGTCTGTCAGGAGAAGCTGTGTGTGTGTGTAAGCTGTTTGATCTCTATTGTACTCCTCGCTGTGTCTGCCAAAGCAAAAGGAGGTGTAATTGCACCCCTCATTAAAGCAGTGGATGATGAGAGCGATAGAGGCAGTAATAAGCACCAGTAAACAAATCCACTGTGTGTAGCGGTACAACCCTCTGTTTGGGTCATTTCCAGGCTTAATGTAGGGGGGCGCCCCCATTGTAGATGTGAAAGAATCCCTCCCTGCTTTTTTTCTTCTTATAATGAAACACATGTAATTCATAGATTATATCTGAAATGTACTTGCTTGGGCAGTTGTGTGTCACATTTTAAATCGATATTTAAGGTGTCGTTGAATGTCCTCTAACTCTTGAACCCAGCACCAATGGAGTGGATGGTGAAATGGCACAGCAACTGGCTTGGATGTCTTTACTGTGCCTTGCTCCCTCTGTCTTGCTCATCTTCTGCTGAGAATATAATTTGTCCGTTTTTCTCTCTGGAATCCAGTCACATGGATTCCCACACTATGCAATAATCGGCCTTAACTTGTTTATTGTAGACAGAAATGACATTCCAATATCACTTAATAGTGATGTACTGTGCAGCTTTTACCAATTATGACTGAAAAGCCCTGTTGCAATTCAATCTGTTACATGTAAGTCATGTATTGTCGCACAAATAGATTTTCTTTGGCAAAATACTACAGTAGGTTCATGACTATCGAAAGATGCGTCATGACTTTCCTCCTCTTTCCCACGGGCCTTATAATATTGATGTCCCTGACGGGGAAAACAAGGCACGTTTGTTTCCTGAATCCAGTGTAATGGAGCAGAATTGGCCTGTGATCAGTAATAAGACCTGCATGCTGTCATTTTAATCACACCACCACACCCTCTCTGCCTCCCAGCTTGTTCCCTGCACTATGATGAATCTGCTCATGACTGAATTGACGATACACGGTTGCATATTATAAAACCTTTAGTTCGAACCCAATATGCGGATTGGCTGAAAGCCGTGGTACTCTTTATTAGACTGTACACCCTTGGTGTGACTGCATGATGAATTGTGTTGACAGCCGGTTTATAATAGCAAAAAGACACTCCATGCTGCGTCATTAATAAGAACATACTTTAGCTGTGTGTTGGTATATTAGCCTAAAACACCTTTTCTGACTGTATACACAAGTGGCTTTCTCCTAAGAACAAGGTCTGTTGAGACTCCTGTGGAGGAGAGACCCACCGTCTTCTTCCTGGTAGTTCTGTCACTGGATAGTCAACATTACATCAGAAGTTAATGGGACCCAAGCAGGATCTCATCCCATGGATAGTCATTATTACATCAGGAGGGAATGGGACCCAAGCAGGATCTCATCCTATGGATAGTCATTATTACATCAGGAGGGAATGGGACCCAAGCAGGATCTCATCCCATGGATAGTCATTATTACATCAGGAGGGAATGGGACCCAAGCAGGATCTCATCCTATGGATAGTCATTAATACATCAGGAGGGAATGGGACCCAAGCAGGATCTCATCCCATGGATAGTCATTATTACATCAGGAGGGAATGGGACCCAAGCAGGATCTCATAAGATGGATAGTCATTAATACATCAGGAGGGAATGGGACCCAAGCAGGATCTCATCCCATGGATAGTCATTATTACATCAGGAGGGAATGGGACCCAAGCAGGATCTCATCCTATGGATAGTCATTATTACATCAGAAGGGAATGGGACCCCATGCAGGAATTCAACAATGTGGACAGTTATGGTGGTCTCTAACTAACTGTTTCCCCCAGTGTAGCTCTTTTGAATCTCTGTCAGAGAACTGTCCTCTCTTGTTAGTTACCCCTGGCAACGTGGTGGAACTCTGGACGTTTCAGGCGATGTAAAGAAAAAGATGCGGTTGGCTGAATAAAACGATTATAGTGATCACACCTTTACATAAGATGGTTTAACCTCAAATGTAATGGTTCTGAAATGCGTACACAGGCATTCTGTATTACATCACACCTGCTAGCTATCTGAAGGAAATACAAGGTTGTTTTGTTTTGTGAATGAGATCCTGACCCATGACCTTAGTGAAATAATCTGCAGCACTACTATCCTCCTGTGGCTTCTGTTGTTTGTGTATATGAATCAGATGTGAGATGCATCACCTTTGCTTATCTTCACCTCGTGCACTGATCGCTCATCCCCGTGATGGTCTGCGTTTGCCGGCTAGGCTTACCCCGGCTCTGCAGCGTTACCTGGGTAATAATCCTGGCCTTTGTGTCCTTGCAGATTGTGGCCTTAAGGGAGCAGAATGCTCACATCCAGAGGAAGGTGGCATCGGGGGATGGGTCAGAGGACATGCTGGAGGGCAGCGACGCCAGCCAGAAGGCCCATAGCAAGGTGGGCGTCCGTGTAATTCTCTGTCCACTTGGCTCGTCTTGCACGTGAGAATGTCCAAATATGTCGACATGCTCATTGCGACCACCGTGTCATTATGAGTCATTATCCGGCGGACACTAGGTAATGTCTTTAAGCAGCCCTGTAATGAAGCCCTACTCCAGGTGTTATGTACAGCCAACGACCCCATCAGATTCCATTACACCGTAGCGCCCATAAATCTGCATACGAATGGGGCCCCCGAATACACCGTAATAGTGTCCTTCTAAATGCGTCCACACTCTCAGGAATAGAGGTTAAAGCTTGGAGGATTTCTCCATTCTCCCAGAAGGCTGTGCCGTCGTGCGAATGCAGACGGCAGCATGTTTTCAACTTACTGGAGACGGCACAGAGCAACCCCCCCCC
>JACXGK010008174.1:10941-23261 GCA_016801125.1 Novumbra hubbsi
CCCCCCCCCCCCCACCCAACCCCCGGCGTGGGGTCAGTGAGAGGGGAGTCGCTCACCATCACCAATCTGACATTCGGTGATGTATTCACGGGAGCCTCTCTGAGCTGCCATCCAAAGGAAGTGACATCGAAGATGTGCGGGTAACTGTCAGTAGGGTGCTCCAGGAGACTTGTTTCGTTTGTGTGCCTGTTTATGTGTTTTCGCTTGAATGTCTCGTACGACACGGCATCATGCTAAGACACATGCTAGGTATTTCTGGAAAGCCTGCTAATGCTGTTGGACAGGTCACTGCTCTCCGTGTCGTCAGCTTCTATGCACATTTTGTTGTCGAGGCATCAGTATCCAAACCTTTTTATTGCTGAAGTTGTTAACCATTTCCCGATGAATAATAAAAACCCAAAACAAATAAGCAGTGGTAATCCTCTACAGTAATCAATTCCACAACATAATGACGAAACCAATGCTAGACATGGTCAAAAGCAACCCGATGCAGTTTAGCGCTGCTGTGATGGGTAGACCACTACATGTATCAAACAGAAACTGCAATGGCGTATTTTAACTCACTTCCTACTAGACCATTCTTCAACAACAGAGAAACAACATTTCCCTCCGTATCCATCACGCCTAAAGGCATTGTTACGATGGCCGCCATGCCAGATGGCCCCTCTGATGAGTTTACCTTGGCCAAAAGTCCAGTACCTCCCCTGAACGCTTTACGAGTCTTCTCTTCAGAAGCGCTGCAATGAGGTTTTTATTTTGAGAGCCTACAGCCGTATAACTTGTTATCTCTGGGAAAACAGCCACCCTAAAGGCCAAACTAAGGAGATAAATCCCAAAGTTTGTCCACTCTGAGAGGAGTCGTGTGCGCTGGCTGTTGTGTCGGTGTTAAAACCAACGGCTTGATTTAGCGGGGCCCTGTTACCTCACACTGTGAATCATTGATCACAGACAGCAGGGAGAGAGGCCCAATTAAGGGTGCTGGGCAGATGGAGGGCTACAGATGGGCACCAGGCTATGATACAAGAGGCGGGGGGAGAGGGGAAGGTGGGAGGACAAGTGGGGAAGAGAGGGGACAGGAGAGGGAGATGGATAGGAACAGGTTATAGGAAGAGAACGCAAGAAAAAAAAAAAGACTTATGTAATCATGTGTCTGTGCCTTTAATAAAGCTCCTGTTGACCCGATGGTTCTGGTGCCTTCAGTTTGCTCTTTTTGGTTGTTTGTTCTGAAGACTGCTGGCATGACAGACGTGGAGACCCATGCCTCCCCCCCATCTCTCTTGTCTGTCACCAGTTCCTCTCCTCTCTCTCTTCTGGGTGCTGCCTCACACACAGAGACCCAGAGAGAGATTATGTCGACCAATCACCACGGATGTGTTGACATCGGATCTTTTTCTGAGCAGATCAGAATTGGACGGCTTGTGTTAACGCATCCAGAGAATCTAAACGGTGGATTTAAAGCACCGTCTTAGCCTATAGTTCAGCACTCAATCCTGAGAGCGACGTGATTTTGCTTGAATTACCCCGATTCTTCTTGAATTTGCCAGCTGATGCACTCTCCGAGTTCTGTACCACATTTGTGCTTTTCATGTGTCATGGCTCCTAACTGACATGAAGCACTTTTGAGTTGAGAAAAAACCCCAACCTCTCCTCTGGTTTCCCAGCGTCTGTCCAATGGCTCGCTGGAGTCGGCCCATGAGGCCAGCCAGGTGGTGGAGCTCCAGGACCTTCTGGAGAAGCAGAACTTTGAGCTGGCCCAGATGAAGGAGCGGATGTCCTCCCTCTCCTCCCGCGTCTCCGAGGTGGAGCAGGAGCTGGACACCGCCCGCAAGGACCTCATGAAGACAGAGGAGATGAGCACAAAGTACCAGAGGGACATCAAAGAGGTGAGAAGAGAGGTACATTCATATGAGATGAGCACACACTCTTCACCGACCACATACTCACACATTTTATGGACATGAATTCGCTTACGGTACTTGCTGTCAGATTTTATGGATGCTTGCTTATCGGATAGGCAGTCTATCCTGGCAAATATACTTTTGCATGTAGCAGGCTAGCAACCCTAGACAGCTCAGAGATGCTCTCATCCGGCCTGTACAATAGGCAAACCATTATGAATGGACTATCTTGCGTGAGAGGTCTCTGTTTATTTAGTTACCTGGCTCTTGGTCCACATACTAATAAAATGAAGAAATCCTACGCCCCAGGGCTAAGGCTACTCACAAGTGATCGCTAAGGCAGGTTGTGGCTAAATGACCACTAATACTACTAGGCACTTTGAAAAAGCATTGCTGATGTTTGCCGAAGAGTCGTTGTCTCTTCAGACAGATTAGTCTTCCCCTTCAGCAGTAGGAATTTGCCTTCCAAACTAGTTTACATCATTGTATTAAAAGTTCAGGAAAGACCAACTGACAGCCTCAACCAATTATAGGAGGATGATTTCTAACTGGTCTCTAAATGCCAGTTCTCATTTATATCAAGAATGGCAGACACTTGATAGTGTACCCATGAGTTGAAAGACAGTCCCTTCTATAAGCAATTGTATGGATTATATTTTTCTTTGATGGTTCTATATCTGGTTTGCTTGCCAACAGCAAACTTTTGTTACAGTAGATTGCTTTCGTTTTTTTTTCTCTGCCTCTCATACAAGCTTAACCCCTGGTTACCCACTAGATTAATCAGGCCCAGGTCTTACCTTTTAAAGGGTTAATCTACTAACTGTAAGCCATATCTGTAGAGCATCTGGGAGCCTGCGTGTTTTAAATGAGTAAAATGTTACTGAATGTGTCTTTGTGTTTGTGTCTGTGCATTGTACATGCACTGCGTGTTCCTACAGGCTATGTGTCAGAAGGAGGACATGGAAGAACGGATTGTCACTCTGGAGAAGCGGTACCTCAGCGCCCAGCGGGAGTCTACATCACTACATGACATCAGCGACAAACTGGAGAATGAGCTGGCCAATAAGGAAGCCTTCCTCAGACAGGTTGGTTACCTATTCTGTCATTATGCTTCTCAACACACAGCTAACCACAATGAAGCTTGCAGGGACCTGACCACCACTCATTACAGCGTGACAATGCAGGGCAGTCCAATCCAACACCATCCCTGGGTCAGCCACAAGGTCAAGGGGCCCTGTCCATGTTCTGTAACCGGGATTTGAACTCTTTCAAGTCCTCCTCAATGATGCAGCTGTATTAAGAGGCAGGGACTTTACAATCGCTGTTAAAACTCTGAAGTTAATATTAACATAAGTTGTATACTTTTTATACTTTAGATTCTATGGGGGGGTCTATTATGAATAGCAGTTGGTAACTAAATCAAAATGTGATGTTCTGAAAGAGAACATCTTGACATTTTGTTCAACTTACGTCGTTCTGATTAGATTAAAAAATAAACATTTGCCTGAGGTCAGTCATTTGTCATGTTCTTGTGTGGGTGGATGGTTGGAACTCTCATCTGAATCTGGGATATTTTGTATTGAGAATAATGTTTAGGGAGAGTTCTGTTTCGGCTTCTCGTATAATTTGCTTGTTATACTGCTGTAACCTGAATATTTGGGGAGAGTTCTCAATAATGACTAATCACATATTCATGACATCCAGCAGAGCTTGAGGCGAATAGAAATATATACAATTTATTTGGCAAGCAATAGAGAACGTACCCACGAATGCACAAAAACATTAATCTACATTGCTCGGCAGAGAGAACACAGTTCACATTATAAACCCTGCATCATTTTAATGGGCAGATCATTTCAACACACATGTATAATCAATATTTTCTATTGTCGTCTTTTATTGGCCCTCTGTTCGTTTTAATAACATTCTGCCCTTTCCCTTGCTTCGAACTCCATCTAGGGAAGAGTTGAATTTGACAATTTCTTGCATCATCATCTGAGCAAACAGAAAAAATCCCCAACCCCCCCTATGAACACAGCACTTACATCACACCCCAACCCCCCCCACTGGTCTGGCTCTGACTTGTTACCACAACCGTCCCAAGGCCTTGGCCGTGGCCGTTTGAAGATACTCGGGGAGGGAGGAGACAGAGACGTGGAAGGATGGAGAAGTAGAGCCCCCGGGTATTCATTCAGTGATAGTCAACAGTATAAGCAGGGTGAGACACACAGAGCCCTGGTCAGGGCCCCACAGCCACCAGCTGTCCCGTTGTGGCCCTCAGCCCGCTCACGCCTCAGTACCGGCTCCGGCCCGCTAGGGCCGGTGCTACGGGGGTCCGGGAGCATCTGACCCGGGTGAAGACGACTGCCCAGTGAACTTCGGTTCCGTTCACTGTGTGGTGGAAGGGGAACGTTGCCAGTGCCTTAGATAGGGCGACGTCCGCGCAGACTGACCTAACAACATTCTCAGATCCAATGTTCTGTTTTCGAAGGGCACCCGATGTGATGTTGCAGCCTACATGTGTGACATGGGGTAAGGTCATAGGTCACCAGTGTGTGTGTGTGTGCGTGTGTGTGTGCCCAGATGGAGGATAAGAACAGGCAGCTGCAGGAGCGTCTGGAGCTGGCGGAGCAGAAGCTGCAGCAGACCATGAGGAAGGCGGAGACCTTGCCGGAGGTGGAGGCTGAACTGGCCCAGAGGATAGCGGCACTCACCAAGGTGAGAGAACCCCCCCATCTATGTGAAGACGGTCCTTCCCGCGTCCACGTCTCCATACCGCAGGAGGTCCCCCCCCCCCCCCAAGCGGGTTACGCTCGTCTTGTCATCGTGTGGCGCGTGTAAAGTATTCCCGGCGGCGGAGGGGGTCGGCCCAATGCGGCGTTGTTTGGTGTGTGTGGGTGTGTGTCGGTAGCGTGTGGCGTCTCCACATGTGCAACCTCTGACCCCTGTGATGTGTCCCTCTCCTGCGCGCCCCCCCCCCGTAGTCTGACTGGAGCGCCGCCTTGGGCCCTGATGGTTATCTGCTTGTTATGGAAGCTAAACCCCAGGACAGGAACTCCATTCTGCCAATGTACTGTTTCCAGCTACATGAATACATCCACATTTATTTTCTAGTTATTTCATTTTGTTTCTGGGTACGTTTGGAGGGTGTGGGGGGGGGGGGTTGGGGGATGGACTCTTGATGGATGGGCTCCTTGCTAGTAGACTGCTGCAGCAATGGCTTCAGCCCCCCCCCCCTCTCTCTTACTCCCCACTGTCCCTGTGTGGTGCTCCCCCTGCAGGCGGAGGAGCGCCATGGCAGCATTGAGGAACGCATGAGGCACTTGGAGGGCCAGTTGGAGGAGAAGAACCAGGAACTGCTCAGAGTGAGTCACCCGCGGGATGAATTAGGAACTGGCAGGTTATGCCATGCTACCGTACATTCATGCTATGGACATCCTAGAGCTGCTATAGGGCTTCATTGCACCGGCTCCTCATAGACGTAGAAAGGCTTGGCTCTGCACTGGCTGTGTCATTTTCAGTGCTGGTTTGAATTGAATCGGCTACTGTGATAAAACAAGCTGTCAAGCCTCGGAAAGTCACGCGCCTCGTGTTTCTGTCTTGCTCAGGCTCGACAGAGAGAAAAGATGAACGAGGAACACAACAAACGCCTGTCGGACACAGTGGACAGACTCCTCACAGAGTCCAACGAACGTCTTCAGCTCCACCTGAAGGAGAGGATGTCTGCTCTGGAGGAGAAGGTCAAGCATGGAAACCATATCCATACGGTTTTATTTCTTTCAGATTCAGTTTACAAAATGTGCACAGTTCTTGAATACTTCCATTCCCCTTTCAGAATGTTTTGATACAGGACTCGGAAAGCTACAGAAAACAGTATGAGGATTCAATCCATGAAAAAGTAGGTTGACCCATATCAGAACTTGGTACATTTTCCCTCCCTTAGTTTTGAATTTGACATGAGGTTGGTTAAATAAAGTGCTTTTTAATAGAGAAATAATGATCTGGGTGTTGAGCCTCTGGCTTCATTTTTTTTTATCAACTCCTCCACTGAATATTCACAAGATAGCATTGCCCTCCGAACAGATAATGAGATAGAAACACATAACCCAAGAGAGAACGAGAACTGACTAGCAAGTGCTGTCAAATCATGTTGCAGAGATTGAAATTCACATCCATCTTTGTAGCTTCGGTGATGGATGAGAGAGCTGACGAGGTTCTGTGCCTCATGTTGTCCTTGTTTACCACCTTCCTTCCAGACTCATCTGGCCGATGAGATTGACAAGCTGAGATCAGAGCTGGACCAGTACCGCCTGAGAACTGGGTCCCTCACAGAACCCACTCTGTCACGGTACGGGTGAGTTTGTAGGATGCTGTGTTTATGTGTGTGGGTGAATGGGGGGGGGGGGTAGATGTGTGTGTGGGTGGGTGGATGAGGGGGTAGATGTGTGTGTGTGTCTGTCTGTGGGGGTGGAAGGATGTGTGTGTTTATGTGTGTTGGTGGATGGAGGCCGTAGATGATGTGTGTGGATGTGGATATGTGTGTCTGGCTGTGGGAATGTATTTGATACAAGGTTTCTATGGAAACCTTCAGAGTAATTGTGGTATGTCTCTGTTTGTTCAATAATACAAAAAGTATACATTTCATTTTTCTTGTCATACACACATTCATTGATTCTCTGGGAATCAATCCAAGTACTTAGGTTCTCCCTACTGAGCCACCAAAGTCTTATCACATAGCATCACCATGTAGAATCATCTGCTTCCTTTAATATCTACCTCTGAATGTGCCCTGCCTTTCCAGAAATAATTGGTGTGGATGCTGTGATGAAAGTAAATGTAGCTGTCGTGATCTCCTGTTTCTCCTCTGCAGTCACAACACATTAGAAAAGCAATTTGCCTCAGGTTGAAAACAACACAATGACTGACTGTTGATTCCTTAATTGTCTGATGAATCACTGTCTTGCTATTAGATAAACAAGTAGGGCATTTTAAATAACCAGATCAGATTCAATTACATTTCTGATCAATTTAATCCAATATATTTTAGAAAGCCCTTTTATACATTACCCAACCTCAGGGGACAGATCTGTGCATATACAGAAAACGGGCCTTTTAGGTGTGGCTTAGCTTTACTTCTATTTCAACCCGTCATTGTAAACTCAGTGTTAATCCTATTCACTTTGACAGTCAGAATATCAGGGTTAGGGAGGCGGGCTCCCGTCTGAACGAGGCCGGTCATTACGGCGTCTGATAGGCTTGTTCCCTCGCTCCCTCAGGTCTCACCTGGACACGTCCGGGGAGCTCCGCTACTCCCTGGGCTCCCTGGCGGAGACCCAGTCCGATCGCTACCGCTCAGCCAAGGTCATCCGCAGGCCCAGGAGAGGTCGCGTGGGGCTCCGCAGGGACGAGAGCAAGGTCAGGGGGCGGAACTAGCCTTCTCTTTGTCCGGCCGGCCCTGGCTGAGGTCAGAGGTCAGATCGTTTAGTAGCAACCGTAGCGGTTCCGGGGCTCTTCCGCGGACCTATAGTGCGCAGACATGTCAAACCGGGTGTGGATGAGGTGTTTGAGCCTCGTTGTCTTTTGACGTCCGTGGCTGTTAAGCAGCGCCTTCAAATGTTGGCGAGACCGAGGCAATGCTGGGAGAGGATGTACAGTAGGTGTATGGTTGGTTTAGCGTTGTGTTTGAGGAACATTGTTACCAACGATTCATTTTATAGAACAGTATTCCAACGTAAGTCAGAAACAATTGAATCATGTAAAGAATAAAGTTGAGCATTGATCTAAGAAGCTTGTTTTCAAATCTTTTCAGGGACATGTTGAAAATATTTAGGCACGTATTATTGTACGATGCAATGTTTAGTGCATTAGCCAGTAACCTTATTTTGCTGGTTGTATAAGTCCATACAAAAAGGGTCAGCATTAATTGTTTACTCTTGTCATGCTAACTGAGTTATAGTAGTGTAGTTTAAACAGCATATTAAATATCCTGCCCAAAATGGGATTTTTAAGAAATTCATTTGAGTTTATTGTCCAAGACTGCATCTTTAAGTCGTGCATACAACGTTGAACTTTTCTTTACAAATTGGGAGTTGCCAGTTATGTTTTAGCAGGATTCTCTCGTGGGTTCTTCTCTTGATAAGTACACGTTTCCGTCATTTTGAGTCCTCTGCCTTCCCTCGACAGGCTAAGTCACTGGGGGAGCACGAGTGGCGCTCACAGCAGCTAGGGCTCTTGGGTAGCCACCCCTTCGAAAGTGAGATGTCGGACATGTCGGACATTGACGATGATGACCGGGAGACTATGTTCAGCTCCATGGATCTGTTGTCCCCTGGCGGCCACTCGGACGCACAGACCTTAGCAATGATGCTGCAGGAGCAACTGGACGCCATCAACAAAGAGATCCGGTAAGGGTCCTTCATTCTGCTCTTAGTGGACACGACATCCAAAGGGCCGGTGATGTACTAGCAGCGGATTTAGAAGATCGGTCAGGTGACAGAATAAAGGAAACAGAACTAACTCCTGCTAATAATGGGTAAGATAATGGGTAAAAATACCCTAACACAGGAATTAAATAACAGTATCTAATGGTTTTTGATTCATTGAAAGTCCAAGCCTGGTTATTTAGTTGAGAATATTCATAGCAATTATCTTCTGGTCTGTTAATTAGCCTAACAACAGTATAAACAAGCCAAGCTTATGTGTTGTTCTGAAGGGATTTCATCTAAGGCCTTAATTGCGATTTTGCTTTTCGAAGCACAATCGATGCGTCATCGAGGTGATTTGGGTCAAAGTATACTTTATATTCTATGTTAAAAAAAGATTTATGATAGCATACGTATATGCAGCAGTAGGAATTAAATAAACATTTTATTAGATTTACACTGCGCCATTATGATTTATGTGTAGTGAATTTACTTTTAGCCGTTTTATCTCCCTGCTTTGTCTTTAATTGAGATGATCTATGGTTTTTTAGTGGAGATTCCTATTACAACACTAAGGAGCAAGAGATTTTTATAATTCTTAGAATACTGTCTACATATTTAGTGGGTAAGTATGGGGAGGGGGTTAGAAGAAAACTGTAAATATGTCTCTTTTCTGCTTAATATTCTATGCCTACTGTGTATTGGGAATCATGTTTTTAAACAGCAGGTGGCTTTTATTATGTTAGCTAAGGTAAAGAAAACCAGCCTGGTATTACGTTTTTATTTTTTTAGCAACACGTTGCGTTCATGTAGAGAGGATATAAAGCACACCTACAAATATAGGATCCTAATTTGGGAAAAGAATCCTCTGGCAACTGGAAATCTTATTATGTGGATTTATTATTCTATATATTTATAGGGTTGGAGCTGGAAGTGGAAGCTCTTTTGAAAAATGAAAAGTTCAAATTAAGATCCCACATCTTTATGCAGACTGTTGTTTTCCCTCAGAAATCTTGTTATAAAGGCAGCATTGTGGTTGATAGCCTTAATGTAGTGGGCAGACATAATTTCTGAACCATTTAAAATGACTCTTTCAGTTTAGTTACTGCAGAGTTATAATGCAAGCTCTGACCACATCTTTGAGTTAATCAATCATATAATGTTGCCTTTTTCGGGCCGTTCTGCCTCCAGAACAAGACTCATGACCAAAACCCCCCCCTAACCGGCCCTCCGCCATTCTCCCAGTCTGATCCAGGAGGAGAAGGAGTCGACAGAACTGCGGGCGGAGGAGATTGAGAACCGCGTGGCCAGCGTCAGCCTGGAAGGCCTCAACCTGGCCCGCATGCACCACCCCGGAGCCTCCATCACGGCCTCGGCCACCGCCTCCTCCCTAGCCTCCTCCTCCCCGCCTAGTGGTCACTCCACCCCCAAGCTGGACCACCGCAGCACGACGGACATGGAGCGCATGGGCATCATGACCTTGGTACGCCCCCCGGGCCGCGGGCAGGATTGGTGGGAAAGACAGGACGGCAGCGCCGGGGAGGAGGGATTCGGGGGGGCCGCGTTGGGGCCTCGCTTTCGGGGTCTTCACTCGCTTTTTGTGCTCAGGCTCGGCTCATCCGATAGACCCTGTCGGAGGACCTTCACCCCAGCTGCCATTCGCTGCGCTGTAATGGGGAATGAACTCGATGATGGGCGAAACCGGTGACCTCAGAAAGCCGTGGCTAACAGCGCTGTGCAGCTCTGAGAGGCGGCACGTCTGGGATTACAATAAACCTGCCGCTTGTATTGGTTTTCTTTCATCTTGATTTAGACGGAGTTCATTTGTAGTCTGTGCTTTGATGGATTGAGTCGCATAATCTATCTGACTGGGGTGCATTGTTTCCTTGCGATGGAGCTTGGCTTGGTTTCTCGGTGTAGGATTTGGTCATGTAAGCTGTTTGTTTACTACGTTTGACATTTTGTCACTGCATATTGTCCCATTTATCGTAAAGGTTTTTGCTACGTTATGTCAGAATGTTGCACTTCACACACACACCTTAACATTCTGCCCCGCTGGTCACTCCAGAAGTCCTATTAACATCAATCTTCTCTTTTCGTTTGGTTCCAAATTGTTAAAATCCACACATTCCAGAAAGACTGCTTTCTCAAAGCGTACAAGTTGCTAATACCCAGAGGCTTATGAGGAAGAAACCTTTGATGTCATTGATCCCTAAACTGAACCGTGGCGCGTAACGTTCCCCATGTCTGGTGCTGTAATTGGTCATTGATGGGGCCTGTTACAACCAGGTGGTCAATCAAAAAGGTTAATATAGGAGATTCTTTCATATTCCTGATTCATTAGAAATGCATGTTCTTTTTTCTTTTCTCCACCCCCTGCAGCCCAGTGATTTGAGGAAACATAGGAGAAAGGTACAGTATATCGATAACACTGAACGGTCATTTTCTTCGCTTAGACATTTCACATTGATATCACTTCTCTGTCCACAGTAGCTTTAGGCCCGGGTATCATTGCTTTTATGGGTTCTGATAAGAAAACAATTCCTATCAGAAAATGTCGTGTGGTCTGGGGTGATGCTATGGTACTGTAATAAGAGCCACTAACAGGGCCCCCCCCACCCCTCTTCATGATCAGATTGCGGCCACTGATGACGACGGCCAGGACAAGGCTACTATCAAGTGTGAGACGTCCCCTCCCCCGACACCCCGGACCGTACGCATGACCCACACACTGCCGGCCTCCTCCAACAGCGACGCCCGGGGGTATGTCACACTTATAACAACACACCGCGGGCCTTTTCTAGCATCTGTAGGAACTTTCTGTGGCACGGATTGTATTTACGTAGTCCATATTTGTTTTTATTTGCTCGCCCAACGTCATGATATTCCTATTTTGGGACTTGGAAACTCACCGGGAGAGTTGAAGATCTGGACATGCTTTATCGGGAAAACCCGCCACCAAGCCATGCGGCTTTTTGCCACACTACCTACGTAGCCAGAGAGCTAGCTCCTCAGGCTAATGCCCAGAAGTAGTAACCAGGGCTGAAAAGTCCCTCACCGCCGCCTCACTCCAACACGGACTAGGCTAATTCGTTGCCATAGCGCGACCATGTTATGGACATGAGCTTTGGGCTGCCCTGGTCGCACACCCGGGCTTTCATTGTGGCCTTTGTGTGTTGTCAGGATGGCAGCCTGTCTGGAGGCAGAAGCCAGCGCCCTGAGCAGTGTGGCCAGCAGCCAGGACTCCATCAACAAGCAGCCCAAGAAGAAGGGCATCAAGTCCTCCATCGGACGCCTGTTCGGCAAGAAGGAGAAGACCAGGCTGGCACAGCTGCATGCGCACAGGGAAGCCATTGGGCAGAGTCAAGGTGCGGGTGTGTTCACGGCTCCTACGCCGTCGTTTCTCGGGAGTTCACGGTATTACGCGGTTGTCCGTGGAGATATTACCTGGCACCTCTATACTCCCAGCGCGGACGTCTAATTCTCCGCCTCTCACAGGAGCGGCTGATTCCGACCTGGGACCGGACTTGGCCGTGGGCAAGCTGGGCACTCAGGCCGAGAAGGACCGACGGCTGAAAAAGAAGTAGGTTCTCACACCGCCACCCTGGCGCCTCATACCACCCGCCAAACACGCCACCTCCACGCAAAGTAGGACCGCGAGGAGCTGTGGTGAAAGTAGTCTATTGTGCAGGCGTCCGCACACACACACACACACACACTGTCCTGTGTACCAGCAATACAGAAAACATCTCCAATACTTTAGTCCACTTTTCTGCGGAGAAAGGATCAGTATCTTTTAGAAAAACCGGTAGAAACGTTCAGCGGGAACCAACCCTTAAACAAACCCACACATCAAATGTATCAGAATATTGATCTGGTATGAAGCCTGTTCATGTCACAAACAAAACAAATATCATTCTTAGTTCACGGATTTGTTTTACCAATATCTCCCCCCCCCTCCCTCCAACAGGCACACATGGGGGGGGGGGGGGGGGGGGGG
>JACXGK010008175.1:9064-23255 GCA_016801125.1 Novumbra hubbsi
CAAGAAGATTTGACCAATAGGCTCCCTTAAGGAGAACCTATAAATTTGAATGTATCTAAACAATGCGCTCTCTTTCCCAGCTGTTCCCAGCCGAAACAAGAGCCGTGCACGTTCGATAGGGATATGATACTCCGGTTAATAAATACGTTGATAATTTCTAATTGGACAAAGTCGACAGGATTCATTTTATTTCTTAACAGGTTATAGGCTGGGTGTTTTGTAAAAACACTTTGAAAACTGCGTATGTCAAAAGGGCTTTATAAATATATTTTATGAATTGAAGTGCACCTGAGCAAAATGTTGAGTGTCATGGCAATGCTGTGAATAATTATGTACATTATTGTATTATTTTAATAGATTTAAAGAAAATCTGGTGTATTGTGTGTAGACTTTTGAGGAAGAAAAGTAATTGTGACTGTAAGGAAAAATACTTTCATTCTGTGTGTTTTGGAATGATGAATCAATGTGTCATAATAAGCTATAATCACAATCGTACAATTGTATGCTTGTGCCTTAAGAATGTATAGCCATATCATGAATGCATTATTAACAGCCAAATGAAACTGCTTAAAGCATGAACAAAACAAGTAATGATATGTGGGGTAATAAAGCAGAGAGCGATCGAATAACAGGAAGCGCATAGGGTGTACAAGAAGGACCACGAGACTACAGAAAGACGCATCCAGGTTCGAGAACACCAACTCCCAACAGGTAGAGGTCGCACAATCAGAGAGACTCAGTCCAGCCAATCAGAACACCCACGCAAAGTGAAGACCTACAAGAAGATTTGACCAATAGGCTCCCTTAAGGAGAACCTATAAATTTGAATGTATCTAAACAATGCGCTCTCTTTCCCAGCTGTTCCCAGCCAAAACAAGAGCCGTGCACGTTCGATAGGGACATGATACGCCGGTGATTAAATACTTTGATTATTTCGAATTGGACAAAGTCGTCAGGATCATTTATTTCTTAACATGACGTGGAATGAAGGAGACCAAACTGCAGGTAGGCGATCAAAGTAAATAGGTTTTTTTTTACCTATGGTTCACGGTCAGAGTATATAACTCTACCGGTATTCAACGAAAGGAATAAGTGACGTTTAGAGGAATCCGCCACAGAGCACCTCGGTGCTCTAACACGAAACAGGAAGACAATAACGAACGCAGAGACAAGACACATGAGGGATTATATACTCAGGTAATGAGTGGCAGCTGTCTGGAATCAGGGAGGGATGCGTTCACAGGACATGGGGAACAAGCCAAACATGGACGGTGGTGCCTAGAAGGCCGGCGACGTCGAACGCAGGGGTGCCATGCGCACAGGGGAGTGGCTGCCGCTAGGTGGAGACGTGACAGTAATTAACACTAGAAGCGCCGAGCCATTGTTACCCCCCTAAAGCGGCGTTTGGTCAAAATTTGCCCATGAGTCTACAGACAGCGACGTATTTACTGACACGTAATGGTCGCTAGATGGCGCTTCTTGTACGGATCCAAAGTCAAGGCCGAAACTTTTGCGTGTCTGTTATCTTGGGTCAAAGTGTTTTGATTCAGTGTTGCTCCGTTTTCGAGGTAAGGGTGTAACGATTGCAGTAACTACAATGTGTAAAGACGCCGGTCTGGCTTGGTTTTATACGATATAATATCGCGCTCAATATTGCAGTTTGTATTGGTGGAATAATACAGATAGCAACAAAGAAAATATGAAGTCAAAATGACTTTGGCAACTGAACTGGTGATGTCAAGGAGATTGTCTTGCACCTTTCACCTTATTGTCGATCTATGGCCAATATCCGTGTTGCGTTCTAAATTTCACAATAAATCAACCTGCTCACAAAACCCAAATATCGCTAATAATAAAACAAGTGACATTTAAAAGAACAAAGTAAAAACATAATTCTAAAGCTCTTTAATGTATATTTTAAATTAGGTAAATACTAAACATTTCGAAATAACCATTCTAATAGCTTTGCCGTGGCGTAGTGGTTAGGGTTTACTGACTGTATTCCCAGGCTGCAAGGTTTGATTCTTCCTTACTGCTACAACTTCCAATTACCCCAATATTTTGGAGTAACCCAAATTGCTGCTTGCAGCTATATGTGTTATTATTATATTGTACACTAAAAAGTGGAGGAGAAAATAAGGCATTATAAAATCTATATAATGCTTTTTACATAATAGCTAAACCTTCATTTTCAATCATCTCCCTACTACACAATAGGCAGGACAAGGAGGAGCTATTAAAATTACAATGTTTGAAATATTCGTGTAAAATCACCTGATATGACAATGAGCAATCGGATGGGTGTGTGTAATTAGTAGGTACTCTAATAGGTTAGTCTTAGGGAATTGCATTGTGCTCAGGGTTTCTTTGCTTGAGCTAGTAAAGAATGCACCCATCCCCCACCTAAAGACCGCATCGCGAATCAATAGATTTGGTCTCAAGTCAAGTCGCTAACACGTCTGGCAGAGCTCACAAGTTTTGTTCCCTGAACATTGAACACTGACTTTACATCTCCTTTTCGCAATCACATAACAATATTTTCTGCTACTTTCGTTTCTCTATAAATTGCGTTGTGCATTCAACATGTATTTTGTTGGAGGCTATTCAGAATTGAATGCCAAATGTGTCCGGTTTATTGGCCATGTATTGTATAAACCGACACTGCGCCTTGTTCATCTACCACAGTTATGCTCTCACTGCACTGTTTTTCACAAACTTATGGAATACCTCCGAAATCATCGCAAATGTATCAGTCACAATGCGTGCCGTGCTTGTGGTTATGTCATCGAAGCGCAGATAAAGCATGATATCTCAATTTTTTTTATTTTCATTTCGGCCGGCCAATAAACATTGAGTTTCATGTTTGAGTTTCATTCACAAGACGGGCAGTCCTTGTGGTCCTGTCATCAGAGCGCAGATATATCACTTGACACATAGCTTAGAAAACAGGGATTCTAATAATACTTGTTTATTGTTTGTTTTTAACCCAAAAAGATGCTTCTACTGGAAGTTTCGAATGTGGCTTATTTTTTGAGGGATAGAAGACAATCTAACTGAGCATGTACAGAGTGAGTGTATTGACTCTTGCTAAATCCTGATTGGAGGAACTGAAAGTGTTACAACTGTCCCATGTTACTCCTGTCCCTGGTCTCCCCTTCCTCTTTGGAAAACACTTCTTAACTGGTATGTTAATCCACTTTTTATTGTAGATATGCTTCAAAGCAAAACAAAAAACTTGGTTTAGTTGTTTATATTTCATGTTTGAACTGGACTGTATGGTAATGTCTGATAAAGTTGTTGATGATTTGATTAGCAGGCTTACAGGCTGTAGGATTTTATTTCCAGTGACATACAGTATCTCACAAATTGAGTACACCCCTCATATTTTTGTAAATATTTGATAATATCTTATATATCGTATATGTGACAACACTGAAGACATGAAACTTTGTTACAAAGTAGTGAGTGTACAGCGTGTATAACAGTGTACATTTTGCTGTCCCCTCACAATAATTCAACACACAGCCATTAATGTCTACATCGCTGGCAAAAAAATTGCGTACACCCCTAAGTGAAAATGACTGAATTGGGCCCAAAGTGGCAATATTTTGTGTGGCCACCATTATTTTCCAACATTGCCTGAACCCTCTTGGGCATGGAGTTCACCAGAGGTTCACAGGTTGCCACTGGAGTCCTCTTCCACACCTCATGAAGCTGGTGGATGTTAGAGACTTTGCACTCACCTTTACCCTAAGCTTCTTCAGCAAGGCAGTGTTTGGAGTGTTTGGGGTCGTTAACATGTTGGAATACTGCCCTGCGGCCCAGTCTACAAAGGGAGGGGATAATGCTCTGCTTCAGAATGTCACAGTACATGTTGGCATTTATGATTACGTCAATGAACTGTAGCTCCCCAGTGCCGGCAGCACTCAAGCAGCCCCAGAACATGACACTCCCACCACCATGCTTGACTGTAGGCAAGACACACATGTCTTTGTACTCCTCACCTGGTTGCCGCCACACACCCTTGACACCATCTGAACCAAATAAGTTTATCTTGGTCTCATCAGACTACAGGACATGGTTCCAGTAATCCATGTCCTTAGTCTGCTTGTCTTCAGCAAACTGTTTGTGAGCTTTCTTGCGCATCATCTTGAGAAGAGGCTTCCTTCTGGGACAATAGCCATGCAGACCGATTTGATGCAGTGTGCGGCTTATGGTCTGAGCACTGACAGAGTGACCCCCACCCCTTCAACCTCTACAGCAATGCTGTTTCCCAAAGCCAACCTCTGGATGACGCTGAGCATGTCCACTCAACTTCTTTGGTTGACCATGGCGAGGCCTGTTCTGAGTGGACCCTGTCCTGTTAAATCGTTTTATGGTCTTGGCCATCGTGCTGTAGCTCAGTTGCAGGGTCTTGGCAATCTTCTTATAGCCTAGGCCATCTTCATGTAGAGCAACAATTATTTTCTTTAGTTCCTCAGAGAGTTCTTTGCCACGAGGTACCATGTTGAACTTCCAGTGACCAGTATGAGTGTGAGAGCGATGACACCTGCTCCATATTCACACCCGAGTCACATGACACCGGGGAGGAAAAATTGCTAATTGGGCCCAATTCGGACATATTCACTTAGGGGTGTACTCACTTTTATGGCCAGCGATGTAGACATTAATGGCTGTGTGTTGAGTTATTGTGAGGGGACAGCAAATGTACACTGTTATGCAAGCTACACTCTCACTACTTTACATTGTAGCAAAGTGTCATGTCTTCAGTGTTGTCGATGAAAATATATAATCAAACATTTACAAAAATGTGAGGGGTGTACTAACTTTTGTGAGATACAGAAGCTAATAACCAAGCCAGATAGCTAGCCAATGTTGCTGCATGTATAAGGTTAGGATTGGTTGTAAGATAGCTTACTTAGCGAAATGTTGGTTGTTGCAAGCATTCATTTTAATGTACGATTTGCATAATTTTCCTTATCTCAGTTACAGCCTTAATAGGAACCACATTTATCAACACAGCCATCTGCTGCATTAATGTATTCATTCAAAGTTCAAATTTACATAAAAGCTGCATTAATTACAAATCCGGATACATGCAGGACACAAATGTGTACGCCCTATTCCTATATATGCATTTAGGTCAGTATGTGACAGATTTATTAACAGAAATAACCCAGTTGAAGCGGCAGACTCAATAGTACTTCCTGTGTTTTACATGCAACTGCCTGTTTGGTTACATTCTGGAGCTTTGCTCTAGTCTGACCAGAAATAATATTTTAGCAAATTCACACAGGAGTAAAAAGATATGTCACAATGACACAGAAGTATTCAACTCACCTAGTCTAAAATCATGTGAAACCATGATGCTCCTGGTTTAAGAGGCAGATCCTGAAAATTAATTTGGTTAGCAACACTTAAAATATGTGGCTTTGCTGAGGGATACCAGCCACAATCACTTCTTGCTCAATCATGCATTATTCAATGTTGGAACATTAAAACACACTCCCAATCCAGCTGTGTTTTAAAGGACAAGCCATTAAAAACAAATCTGTTTCAATGAATACACACATCATCCATAAATCAATAAAAGCACAGAAGCATGTTATTTGTTGGGATCCATCAGTGATGCCCCAGTTACTTTCATCATTGACATAAGCCATAATGTTTCTTTGGATATTTGGTTTTGTTTGGTTATTTGATGTAAATTTAAATAGAATTGATGTGACCCATTACCATGACACAATCTCTTGTTTCAGTTGGCCATTATGTAATATACCTCTTACATATGTGATGATTTTCAGTGTAGCATTAACGCCTTGATAATTTATATGACAAATGTGGTGGCATGGCCATGGGTTATCTATGTTAAAGAATCTCAATTACATTTCAGATTTTACACCTGAGAAGCAGAGAGCCACAGACCCAGGTGTAAACTAAACACATTGGGTTTAACATGTTGTCACATGATTCCGCATTTTCCCATAAAATATGATTTTATTTGACACCCTCCCCCCTAATAAAATGTAATTAAATACAAAATAATTAAAATAACATTTAGATTCCAGCAATGTTAATATTACAACCCTAGGTATATAATTTTGACCACTTCAGAATGTTTTCTAACATGTTTTTAGGTTCTAGTTCCTCACTTGAAAACAATTACTCATTGCAGTGCTGTGGTGACAGCTCTTGGTAGAAAACCTGTATTGCTCCTAAACAAAATCAATAAAAGAGTGTTTTGAGCTTTGTCTCATATGTTGATGTATCTGGCCTGTCCACCGCCTGTAATTCTTATGGGTTTACAGTGGAATGCAGAAGTATTCATAACTAGACTTTTTCACATTTTGCTGTTTTACAGTGTGTGATTGATTTCATTCTTTGTGAGAACTTGTTTTGCCCTTCTTTGTGACTTTTACATAATGTCTTAATTAGTGAACCTACGGGAATAGATTTGGGGGCGCATGACCTAAGCAATATTACAAACCAGGTGAAAAAAGTGAATAACCGTGAACCCCCACCCCACTATTAGGAAACATTAATCTACACTCCTGAGTAAATCTCTGCTAGAAATGTAGTACATATTGCAGATTGAACAGTTTAAAAATTCATGTCATAGATAAATGAAAATAACTAATTCAGTAATTCTGATTACCAATATGATTTGTAAAGCCAAAATGATTGACCCATGCCTTAGCAAGAAGAGATTACACTGCCATAATTAATTTAATAAAAGTATTATCCCTTTGTAAAAGTGTGTACATTAGAGTATATTTTCTTTTTGACAAAATTATTTATATTGTAGATATTAAACAAAACATGTAATGCTACTAAATGCTTATGGACACTAACATTTAAACAGTCACATCGTATTATAGAGAGTCTCCCTCTAGGGACGTGCCTCCATCTCGGTATGTGGTAAGCCGGCGCGCGACGTTGCCGGAATTCTAGTCACCACCGCTCATGTTGTCCTGTTTCCCATGTCCTGTGAACCTACCCCTCCCTAATCATCTTCAGGAGCTGCCTGTTGACCTGGTATATAATCCCTTCTGTTTCCTGCCTCAGCATCCATTATTGTTGTATGTGCAGCGGGAGCCACACATCATCCTTCAAAGGCTGGAGGACTACTGTGGCCTTGGTACTCTCCGTGCTTTTAACGCCCTACCATTTGCCGGTCCCCTGTGTGGGTACTAAACATTTGTTGTTCATTTTGCATGCCTGTGTGCACCACCTTTATTTTCATTGTTCTCCTAATTCTCCTAATTCTCCTAGTTCTCCTGCTACTAATAAATACAGCCGTCGAACCACACCTGCAGTTTGGTTCTCATTCCTCACCACTGTCACAGAGACGGAACCATCTTATGACTATTCTGACTGGTTTCCATCTGCATCTCATGTTTTTGCATGCAAATAATTGGTGCAGAGAGAAAGGGGATTGACTGTCTGCATAGCTTTTTTCTCGATTCCTTACGGTAAATAATGGGCCTACAGAAACCACTATATCTATTGCTTTCAGTTTTTGCCGCTGAATAAGTGGTTGACTTAGACCTGAGAAAAGTGCTTGAGTGATTTGCCTTGTCTTGTTTCAACATTTTCCATAATGCGCCAGACACAAATGTCAGGAGAGAAGCCTGGGTTACGTTAAGCCAAGGGGATAGTTGTGCCATCCCTTGTTTCCAAGGAAACATAATTCATTAGTGTATTTTTTACCAGGTATATATGTAATGCAAGGAATTATAGCTGGGAAAAAAAGATGTTAAAGCAGGAGTGCGTTATATGCTAAGATGTTGTTTTAATTTGCTTAAATTTGGTAAGACAAAAAAAGGCTTGTGATTAATTGCTTTTTGGAAATGAAGAAAGATAGAGTAAGGTAAAAAGTTAGATAGTATTTAATGCCATACCAAAATGCATAGGCAACCGATTTCCCTGTGATTACATTGTGCCACAATACAATTTTTTTAACAAGCTATGTTTACAAAACGGTTATTTTTTACATTCATTCTAATTATTTTCAAGGATTCACAGCATCCTGAAATATACCATTAAGACATCTTTGCTAAAAGGTATACTATCTTACCCCTATTGATGAAGTAATGCTAAATGTAAATAATAGCTCTATGTTCAAAATCCCTCCTGAGATGTGTGCAAACCTGGTGGCCAACTATAAGAATCATCTGACCTCTGTGATTGCCAACAAGGGTTTTCCCACCAAGTACTAAATCATGTTTTGCAAAGGGGTCAAATACATATTTAATTTAGTAAAATGCTAATCAATTCACAACTTATTTGAAATGCGTTTTTCTGGATTGTCATGTTGTTATTCTCTCTCACTGTTCAAATAGACCTACCATTAAAATTATAGAATTATCATTTCTTTGTCAGTGGGCAAACATCCAAAATCAGCAGCAGGCTCCTTCTAAAGCCGGACATTGGTAAAAGCATGACACTTGTAAAGCCGCATGTAAAGCCATGATTGTGAGTCCCACAGTAGGCCAATAAAAAAAAATGTAAGGGTCTGATGTAACAGAGTGAAGATGGGACCCAAACGCACAACTTGAGTAATCCTTTGTGAACGTTGAACTCGAATGATCGAGCGAGGCAGTATGGTCAGGGGAATGAGCCCAATATGCTGAGAACACGAGGAGAGATGAACAGAAACAAAAAGGCTTGAAAGCCAAACTCTACGACGTAACGTAGCAGTCAAAAACGAGACTATGTAGCCTATGTAAATGGGCGTAGTACTCGTAGTACTAGTACTTGAATCGACAAGGTGGTGTCGAAAACCAGGAAGCTAAGTAGGGTTGGTGATTATTGATGAGGGACAGGTGTGAGCCGTTGAGTGTGTGATTGGTGACTGGATGGTTTGGTACAGTGATGAGCACATCGCCCAAAGCCACCAGGGGGTGTAGCAGAGGCGGAAAACGAGTCAAGTCAGGGGAAACCCTGACAGAACCCCCCCCTCAACGGACGCCACCAGGCGGCCGCCCGACACAGCCAGGATGGGCACGGTGGAAATCGCTGATGAGCGTGTGATCCAGGATCCGCGAACGTGGCTGCCAACTGCGTTCTTCTGGCCCATAGCCCTCCCAGTCCACCAGGTATTGCAGACCCCGACCACTTTGCCGCACGTCCAGGAGCCGACGGACAGTGTAGGCCGGGTGGTCATCTATCATCCGCGGAGGCGGCGGAGCAGGAGTTGCGGGGCAGAGAGGGCTAGTGGAGAGTGGTTTTAATTGTGAAACGTGAAACACCGGATGCACACGCATAGAGGTGGGTAGGCTCAGGCGAACAGCGCACGGTCCAACGAGGGCGTCCACCTTGAAAGGACCCACGTAACGCGGCGCCAGCATACGCGACTCCACCCTGAGGGGTAGGTCCTTTGCCAGTAACCACGCACGCTGCCCTGGAGCGTAGGACGGAGCAGGGGTGCGGTGCCGGTCGGTAGCACGCTTGGAAGCTGCGGAGGCGCGCAGCAAGGCAATCCGGGCACGTCGCCAAACCCCCCGACATCGGCGGAGATGTGCCTGGACCGATGGTACCGCGACCTCCCTCTCCTGGGCTGGAAACAGAGGCGGAGGGTACCCGAGGCAGACATGGAAGGGGGACAAGCCAGAGGAGGAATTGACCAAGGTGTTGTGGGCATATTCCACCCACGGCAGGAAGGTGCTCCAGGAGGTCTGGTCAGAGGCGGCGACTGTGCGTAAAGCAGCCTCCAGTTCTTGGTTGGTCCGCTCGGTCTGGCCGTTAGACTGGGGATGGTAGCCCGACGTCAGGCTAACGGTCACCCCTAGTCCTTGACAAAAAGCTCTCCAGGTCTGGGAGATGAACTGGGGTCCGCGGTCCGAAACCACGTCCCGAGGGATCCCGTGGGGGCGGAGAACGTGGGTCACGAGGAGATCTGCCGTCTCCTGGGCAGAAGGCAATTTGGGCAGCGCCACGAAATGAGCCATTTTCGAAAACCGATCGACCACAGTGAGTATGGTGGTCATACCCTTGGAGGGGGGGAGACCGGTAATGAAATCCAACGCCACGTGAGACTAGGGACGGCACGGAATAGGGAGCGGTTGTAGCAAACCCGCGGGGGGATGGGTCGAAGTCTTGCTTCGTGCACACTCGGAGCAAGCAGACAAATACTCCCTGGCATCCCTGGACAGAGTGGGCCACCAGAAGTGTTGCTTTAGGAACGACAGGGTGCGGTTAACTCCAGGATGACAAGTGAGCCTAGAGGTATGAGCCCACTTGAGAACCTCAGCTCGGACGGCATCGGGGACAAACAGGCGGTCCGGTGGTCCAGTACCTGGGTCCGGCTGTTGCTGTTGGGCACGTAGCACGGTGCGCTCAATCTCCCATGTGAGACCCACCCGGATACATGAGGGAGGAAGAATAGGACACGGGACTTCGTCCTTCGCCTCAGGCGCATGGAGTCTGGAGAGTGCGTCGGGCTTAGTGTTCTTCGAACCAGGGCGATACGTCAGATGGAAATCAAAACGACCGAAGAATAGCGCCCAACGTGCCTGTTGTGAATTCAAACGCTTTGCCGAGTGAAGGTAGGCTAGATTCTTATGGTCCGTCCATACGACAAAAGGTAGGTCTGCCCCCTCTAACCAATGTCGCCACTCCTCTAAGGCGAGTTTCACGGCTAGCAGCTCCTTGTTACCAACATCATAGTTACGCTCGGCTGGTGACAGCTTCTTGGAAAAGAAAGCGCATGGGTGCACTTTCTGGTCACTAGGGGAGCGTTGGGACAGTATAGCACCTACCCCGGTGTCGGACGCATCCACCTCCACAACGAACTGAAGCGTGGTGTCCGGTTGGACCAGAATAGGGGAAGAGGAGAAGCGACGCTTGAGTTCTGTGAACGCGGTCTCAGCCTCCTTGGACCAGCGAAAAGGAATATTCACAGAGATAAGTGAGGTGAGTGGAGCCGCCACCTGGCTATAATTTCGGATGAAACGTCTATAGAAATTAGCGAACCCTAGGAAGCGTTGCAGCTGATTTCTATCCGTAGGTGAAGGCCAATCGGTGACTCCGGACACCTTGGTGGGGTCCATCTCCACGCGTCCGGGGGAGAGGATGTGGCCTAGGAACTGGACGGTGGTCACGTGAAACTCACTCTTCTCAAGCTTCACAAACAGTCTGTTGCGGAGGAGACGCTCAAGCACCTGACGAACGTGTGCCGTATGCTCGGTAAGGGTTCGTGAAAAGATAAGGATGTAATCCAGGTAGACCACCACAAATCGGTTGAGCATATCCCGCAACACGTCATTCACCAGGGCCTGGAAAACCGCTGGCGCGTTGGAGAGGCCAAACGGTACCACCAGATACTCGAAATGTCCGAGAGGCGTATTGAACGCTGTTTTCCATTCATCCCCTTCTCGGACGCGTACCAGATGATATGCGTTACGCAGATCCAGTTTTGTGAAGGTGGAGCTGAGAAGGGGCAGTGGGTACTTGTTGCGCGTAGCTATGGCATTGAGTGCCCGATAATCAATGCACGGGCGCAGTGTGCCATCTTTTTTCCCCACAAAAAAGAAACCTGCCCCGACCGGGGAAGAGGAAGGGCGGATTATCCCGGAGGATAACAACGCACGGATGTATTTTTCCTTCGTCTCGGTCTCCGGTTTGGAGAGGTTGTATAATCTACCACTTGGTAGAGTTGCACCCGGTCGCAGATCAATAGCAAGGTCGTAAGGGCGATGAGGTGGGAGTAACAGGGCATCCTGTTTACTGAAAACACCGGCGAGGTCGTGGTATTCTTTGGGCACCGCGGCCAGGTCAGTGTGGGGAATGGGGACCGCATTGTTGGGTCCCGGGGTGTCTGCCGAACCGAGGCAAGACTGAAAACATCCTGTTCCCCATGAGTTGATGGTCCCAGTCGTCCAATCAATGTGGGGGTTATGGAGGTGTAGCCACGGTCGGCCCAGTATGAGGGGTGACATAGGACTGTCAATGAGAAAAAATTACAATCGTTCGTGATGGTTGCCGGCAATCACCAATAGGAGAGGGCTAGTTTGCAGGCCGATAGTGGCGATCTTTTGTCCACTCAGACCTCTCACGGTCACCGGGGGGGTGACCTGGAGACAGGACAAGCCTAACTTGTTCGCCAACTCCGTATCAATGAAGTTACCGTCTGCTCCGGAATCAATAAGTGTGCGTACTGTGGAATTCGTTATAAGAAGTAGTAAGGTGAAGGGTTAATAAATTACTTGGGACATGCCATAAGAAGGGGGGGGTCAGGAAGTTAGGAGATTAAGACAATGGACATTTTGTGCATGGAAACCTATAGATTAACTTTTAGGCTGACCACCACACATGGGACTGATAAGGAGAGGAGGGGAGACAGGCCAGAGGGGTCCTGTAGACTTCCTGGCGCCTGACACAACAACACCATTCTCATCTCCCTCAGAAAAGGTCACCAGATGGTTCACCCCAGGGCTGGGGGCTGCGACACGAGACGGACACTCAGGAAGCACGCGCATTAACTTCTATGCATTGACTGTGTGTGCGCAGCAATTTCCATGCATTGACTGTGTGTGTGTGTGTGGCTACATAAACGGTGTCCGATGTGAACGGACTTTAGATCTTCATGTCCGGCGAGACAGATCTCCGGGTGCATTCGTAATAAAGGTGTATGATTTGGGAAGACTTAACGGCGTGGACATTCTCTGATTTGCAACCCGGGGGAAACATTAGGTTTCTACAGTACTGGGTATGCGTTAGAGCGCCAATGGAGGATGGCTTCTAACCCGGTGTCCGGGGAGGAGACGGTTGCTCGACTCGTCCATAATTCCACGTCTGGGGGCGGGCGAGTGTAACCCTGTAAACGTGGACAGGACGGAATAGCGTGTCCTTGTATTCCGCAATACAGGCACGAGCCTTCGTCCACGCGACGCGCTCGTTCTTCCTTGGAGAGGCGTGTGCGCCTTGGTTCCCTAGGCTCCATTATCGTCTTGGTGTGCCGTCCGCGTTCGTCCTTGCTCCCTAGGGATGGATGCCTCATTCCGGGTGGTGGAGACGAACGTCGGTGACGAGTCGAAGGAGGTCTCTCCCGGTTCCGTTCACGGAGGCTGGGAATCGACTCGTTGTGCCAAGGTGACGAGTTGGTCCAGGGAGTTGGGCTCCTCACGAGAGGCCAGCTCGTCTTTGAGACCCTCAGATAGGCCGTTCAGGAATGCGCCTTGTAACGCTGCGTCATTCCATCCGCTCTCGGCGGCAAGGATGCGGAAATCGATGGCATAATCCGCCACGCTGCGTAGTTCCTGACGCAAACTAAGGAGCCTGCGTCCCGCCTCTCTCTCTCCTCCCTGGCCGTCAAATACCTTTAGTAGCTCTCTTGTGAAGGTGGTGTAGGAGGAGCAGAGCGGACTGTCGTTTAGCCAGATGGCCGATGCCCATGACAGGGCTCTTCCTGACAGTGCGCCGACCACGTATGCAATCCTGGTCCGGTCAGTGGGGTAGGACATAGGTTGCTGCTCAAACAGCAGGGAGCACTGTAGTAAAAAAGGTCGGTGCTCCAGTGAAACGCTCGGGGGGAGCGACGTGGGGCTCCCGATGTGACGGCAGCACTGACGCATGGGGGGGGGTGAGTAGCTCCACTTGGGTGTTCCTCATTCGAGGGTTCCGCTCTTTCTTGTTGGGGCTGCTGGTCGCTCCTCGGTGTGGCCGCCAATTCGGACAGAGAGGCCGAAAGGGTCCTTAGGAGCTCCTCATGCCGGTGGACAGCATCGCTCTGGAGAGTTAGGGTGTGGTGGATGGTGTTGAAGTCGGCTGGATCCATATTGGTCGATTCAATCTGTAAGGGTTTGATGTAACAGAGTGAAGATGGGACCCAAACGCCCGACTTGAGTAATCCTTTGTGAACGTTGAACTCGAATGATCGAGCGAGGCAGTATGGTCAGGGGAATAAGCCCAATATGCTGAGAACACGAGGAGAGATGAACAGAAACAAAAAGGCTTGAAAGCCAAACTCTACGACGTAACGTAGCAGTCAAAAACGAGAATACGTAGCCTATGTAAACGGGCGTAGTACTTGGTTTGAATCGACAAGGTGGTGTCGAAAACCAGGAAGCTAAGTAGGGTTGGTGATTATTGATGAGGGACAGGTGTGAGCCGTTGAGTGTGTGATTGGTGACTGGATGGTTTGGTACAGTGATGAGCACATCGCTCAAAGCCACCAGGGGGTGTAGCAGAG